>JAQIXA010000064.1:0-73636 GCA_034699045.1 Nanhermannia cf. coronata Gr-Ori-00579 | reverse complement strand
GATACTAGTACTAGTAGTAGTGGTACTTACTACTGCGGGTACTTGTATGTAAATGCACAGGACTGATTTCTGAAACTCCGAGATCGAGATGTGATTCGGGCAAAGCCTATGGGAAGACTGACTGGTTTGCTTCAATGAGATAGTATAATGTATAGAATAGTGTAGTGTAGGGATCAGAAGGGATTTATTTTTAGTCTGCGCCTTATACCCTTCTGTTCTGTTTTCTCATTTTCGTGTATTTGTTTTCGTATTTTGAAAGCTCAGAAATTGGCCAAGTTTTGATATAATAAAGGGATTCATTTTCAAGCCTTCCTTATGCTCTATTATCACATTACAGATCATCAAGACTTTCCAGAAAAAAACCATATTTAGTTTTAAAAATCATAATTTCAAGATTGATATATCCCTCAAATAAAAGTAGGTATCCTTACCTTATCCTTGCCTATCTAAGCATATTTTTTTTACAATTAAACAAAATAAGGTGTCTTAATTTATACAGAAATTAACTTTACAAAACAAGTACTCTGCAATAAACAAGATTATTCTACTATAAGACTATTTATAATTAAACTTGACATATCAATTAGTAGCATTCTTATTTCTTGAAGATATTCTGAGAAATGACAAAATTGAGAGACTAATACTCTCCTATTCTCCTACTAATATTCTCCATATTTTGTGGAAGTTTAGATTATGCTCTAATTCTAAATGAAGCTTGAAGTTTAAGCTTTGTTATCTTTGCTTCAAGACGCAAAAACTAAATACAAGTAACTATCTACTACTGAAACTATAGGGTACTATGTATTTGTATATAATAGTAAGGGTATGTATCCTTTTAATTTGTATGGTATTATAAGTATAAGAAGACAAAAGTTTTTCTAGCAAAATGTATTTTTTTTTGCATAATTTATGCAATATTTTTTGGCAAGATAATTCGATAAGACAAAAAGTTTGTAGAATATTTTGTCAGTTCGTCAATTTCAAAAGACATTTACTATTATTAAATGAAAGTTTTTTTTTATTACCTAAGATTCCATTATTTAAATATTCAAGCTAAAGCTAAAATATACTTTTGTATTTTGAATCGAGTTTCTATTATTTGCAAAGTTTTTCAGAATATTTACAATTTAGGGAAACTCATATTTTTATTCCAAGATGTCGACGTATAAAAGCTCAAAGAGAGACGTTCACATGAGTAAAATGTCAAAATTTTCAAATAACAGAAAAAAATCATCAAAATCAAGTGCAAAGAAAAATGTGAGTAAATTTGAATTTGAATTTGAAAAGGTGACAGAGACGAAAAAACCAACCATCCCACCACCTTATCCATTTAGAAAATTTTTATTTGAGACTGGTCAGAAGGCACTTTTGGAGAATCCCATTGAGAAGGAAAGATATGTTGACGCCTTAATTGAAGAAGTACCCTAATTAAACTTAATTATTTTAAATCTGTTCTGCACATACTTATTGTACTGTACTTTTCAGGAACTAATCCGAAGAAGTTTAAACACAGATTATGATGATAGTATCGATGATATTGAAGATGGGATTTCAATCGAAGATTTAATTCAAAAACATCGAGACCCATTGAAAACTCTACCAACTGCGACCCTTAGCTTTCATATCCTCGATTTGGAAAATGTTTATATAAAAAATCGATGTAAGATTATAAGTTGACACAGTTTAGTACACTAAAAAAATTCTAAAAATACTAAAATACTTTCCTTTAGTCTACACAAATAAGGGGCCATACTATTTCTACTTTTTTGTAACAAATACTTTGACTCGAAAAATTTCAAAACCGATCCCCACGAATAATAATATGAAGAAAATAAGATTTGATTCAACCATGCATTTCACATTTGAGGTTTCTCATGCCAAAGTTTTCAAATTATTTGGATCAATCTATCTAATTAAATCTAATTTATCTTATTTTATACTGATAGCTGCCACCGGAGAGAAACTATGTCGAAAATCTCATCGAAGTTGAGCTCTGGGGCTTTAGGTATTTCTCTTACATACTTATAATACCTACCTACTGATACTGATACGACTACTGTAGTATTTAACTTTTTAACCCAATTTTATATTTATTCCTATTGATGTTGCAAAATTGTTTTTGAATTCGCATTCGAATCTAGGACACCTGAAGTACACTTCTTAGTCGGGAAAAATGTCTTAAATTTGTATGATTTGGCTATAATACTTCGTGGATTTGGAACTTTAAAACTTTTTAAGGAAGGAATGAAAGGTTTGTCAATTTGAAATTCCAAGCTAAATTATAATCTAGTCAGATAACAGTACATAACAGTATATATAGAAGTCCTAGTCAAATAATAGCCATCTAATTTTATTAATTTAACAGGAATTGAAGTGGCTTCAATGAATTATGAGGTATTTAATTTAAAAAGAAAAATTTTCAAAATTGGCATTTATTAATTAATCAATTTTTAAGTTTTGCTTTGCTTATGGGTCATTTGGTTACGGTCACAGTACTCAACTTGATAATACTGGTATGTAATTGCAATTACTTTAAAAATAAAAAAATCGAGAATAATCATTAAGTATAATAATGCAAAATGGTCTCGAAATTAAACATCCTATCTATTGGTATTAGTATATACACTCTACAAAAGTATCAAAATGTCCAAATACATATTTTACTTCGATTTTAGATTCTAAACTTACCTAATTCAATTCTGAAACACCAAAATTTTACTTAAATACAGATTATAACATTTACATTTATCTATATGAAAATTGAGACCGAAATCTAGTTTTCTTAGCTCAATTAACTGAATACTGATAGACTAATACTTGAAGTTCTCAAAGTTTTGAAAAAAGCCTTTGTTTGAGACTCCAGACTCAAAGAAGGTTTTTTTTGCAATTTTTTTTTTACTTTCTTTTGAAAATGAGAACGGGCAACCGGCAAATACATATAGGTACTCGTATCATATACCCTGCTGTAGATAATTTATAACTATTAATAAAAAACGACAATAATGTGATACTAGAATTAAATTATTTTTCTTTGAACTTTGGACATAAATATTTCCCCAGATTTCCCACCTTACCTTACTGTTCGAAGATCACTTTTCCCCAGACTCAAAGTAGAGTCCCCCGATGTTCCCGAGAAAAGCTTTTCAACATATTTCCCCCAAAAAATTGAAATTATGGATTTGAACTCATTCATTATGGAGAAACCTATTGAGGGTATACTACGAAATGATGGTAGTGTGATTTCGCCAGACCTTTTGACAAAACCCAAAAGCAAGTAACCTATTTACATAAAAATATTTTATTTTATAAGCATATTAAATTTACCTAAATTGCTTTTTCTGATTTCCAGAATGCCCTACTCATATATGACTACCTAAGAAATTCAATTTTTTCAATTTTTTCATAGGTATTGAAGCCCTAAAGGTAGAATTTGATCGAGGTGAACCTTATTTTATTCACGTTAATTTAAATATACATCAAAATGAAATTGAGCCCGAATTTCGTGATGTATACGGTGAACTACTTTGTATCACAAATCGATCTGAAAGAATTTTTTATTTGCAACAAATGATGAATGGGAGGCGAGATGATATCGAAGAAGATATTTATGCAAGTGCACTATTTGGAAACCTATCTGATGGTATTTTAAAAATTCAAAAATTCAATCAATAGTAAATAAATAATCTTAATTTTTAGGTGATGTTGATCATATCCTCGAGGCAAGAGAGGACCCAGGTGCGATTATTTTCCCCAAACCTTGCGACCCAAAACATCGTCAACGTGAACATCATAAGAAACGTAATATTTTTTTTTTCAAAATATGAGTTTTTTCTAAAGATATTTGTACACGTTTATTAGATGGAAAGTTGGAAAAACAGCTGGACAAAGAGGTGGAAACGATGTTAGGTTTACTACCATCAGTTCCTCGAACTACTGGATACCTTGGCAAGTTATTTGGACTAGGTGATTCGGATGCTGAAGAAGTTGATGACAAATATCCAGAGAAATATGTTAAAGGGAAGACTCCACATAAAAAGAAACATATCTGCCGGAAAGCTTGGAGATGGATTTCTGTCTATTTAAATCCATTTGCATTACTTTATTGCTTGTTCATTTTTGCATTTCCTGACATGGCGGCTCAATATCAAAATAAAAATATGTCCTCCACGGTACACATTACCTTTTCTTATATACGATTAATTATGACAATTTATAAAATCTTTACTATATATAGGAGACGCAAGTTCCAGAAATATCACTGACACTGCCAAGCCCTTCTATATCAACTACTGATTTACACGCCCTTTGGATGCCTGAACAATTTTTAACCAAAGAAGTTGATATAATGGGTAAACTATTGAAATTTCAAATTATTTCTCAAAATCTAATTTTAAATTATGTACCTAATTAATATGATTAATTGAATATAGATGAAAAAGTGGAGCAAGAAGTTTCAGCGACCAGGGCACAGAGATCAGCAGCTCATATTCTCACTATTGAGGAGGAAATAAAATGATTTTTTTTTTCAAAAAAGTAGAATTAGCAATACCAATTTTAATATTAAACTACCTATTTTGTGGAATATCTAAGTATACCTACAATAAGTATAAAAGTGTTTTTTTGCTTTTGAAAATATGCTATGATTTTGTTAGCTATACCTACAGTGTAGGTCCTACACTTAACTATTAAAACTTTGATTTACTGATATAAAAGATCTTAGATTAGCATTTTGATTCTTATCCTACTACCATAGGTATATGTACTTTTCTACAATGCATTTTTAATTTTTTACTGGAAAGGAAAATAGTCTAGTCAAAATAAATATCTAATCGTAAGTATAATATACTACATCGAGTAAGTGAGATTTCAAGTTTTTATTCCGAACTTCAAAATTGCTCAACAGCTTCAAAGCAAAAGAGTGAATATGAAGAGAAGTGTTTATCATTAGTTAATTCTAGATAAAAATACAAAATATCATTCATTATAGGTATGTTAGCAATTTAAATGCAAAAAATGTATAAAATACTAATGAAAAATAATACTTGAACGCTTGTAGAAACTTTTGATGCGGAATTCTTTTTAAACTGATCATCGACAAACTCGGTCAGAAGGTAAATGACTTCATTCACTCTTTTTCTATTCAGTTCATCATTAAAGTTTCCTCTTGCTCCAGCAAAACCATGATACATGTCCTAAGAAATAGTTGAATGAAATTCTTTTAATGATTATTATAGTAAGTTAGTAGATATTTATTATTATTAATATTACTTCAAATCGATGATGCTTTACATTACTTTCCCCGAGTTTTGATTTTAAGATCTTGAAATAGGGAATCTGTAAAAAAAAATTCGTAAATTGTAAATTTTACTGATAGAATTACAGTCCGTGTTAGATTTTAGATTACCATATCAGCCTCATCTTTCGAAGGCATTAAAAGCATTGCAGAATTCACATTTTGAGCATCAGTTATATTCACTGAAGCTGGGTGAATTAAAGTAGATACAATAATTTCCGGGATTTCAATAGCACTTGAAAATGCAATTCTCCCACCCCAACAAAAGCCGAAAATACCAAATTGATTAATCCCTTCAGTTTCAGAATAATGTTGAACAATTTTTTGAATGTCTGCTTTGATAACATCTGACCAAGATCCGTTTGTATTTAAAAAGTTGGTAATTTCATTACGACTAAAAAAAATAATACATTCATATTATGTAAAGAAAGTAACATTGAAATTTAAAAATACTCAGCTGGAGGAAAATTGCTCAAATTCCAAGGTGAACCTCGAAAGAAATCTGGCATTACGATTCGAAAACCTCCATCTCCAATTCTATCAGCCACTTGCTGAGTGTTTGGGTGAAAACCAAATATATCATAAACTGCAATTAAAATCCTTTTCGATGTAGAATTCGATGTTTCGTAGATTTGAATGTCATCTAAGTTCCAATATCGACCTTTTACAGTATAATTAGACTCAACTGGCTTCAAATTTTTACAAGCTTCTGGAACATTTTTCAAATCATACATATTCTCACCAAGAACATAAAATGAACAATTAAAAAGAAATATAACTGTAAATACTATCTTGAATTTCATTGTTACGAGTAGTGAAAGTCTAAGTCACTCTATTACATAGGTATAATAGTAGTAGTTTTTAATTATTTTAAATAGATAAGTTGAAAGGAAGGTAAGCTTTTCGAGACTAAAATCATGCAAAGTAAATTCATTCTGATTCTGTCTGATTTTTAACAACTTTCATTTATGTGCTTATTGACCTTGTTTCTGGATTTTGCCTTAGGGTTTACAAATTACCTTTCTAATATTATTTATTTTTGTAATGAAATTGTCTACTAGGTATATGATATATAAAATTTAAAAGTGTAATAAAAAGTAGAACATTTATTTAAATATTGATTCTGATTGTGAGTAAATAAAATACAATTTGCATTTTTTTAAGTATCTGCTGAACATTTAAAAAATATTTTAGAAAGATACTTAACTTTTTGATATAACATTTTATATTGATCATTATCTTTATCAGTTGCTCGGCCAAATAAATCGCAATATTTACTTAATTCTTTTGTGTATTCAATAGAAAATTCTCCGAATCTTTCTTCTACATAACGCAAAGACTCCTTTGCAAAATCCAAAGATTTCTTAAATTCACCTTTAAAAAACAACAAAAATAGTAAATTAAGGCATAAATCGAAATATGCAATAAGCAATTTATATGATTACCTAATTTAATTACAAATCTATAGATAAATAGTAAATTTCAAGATATTATATACCTAAATAAGCGTAACATCTCGAAAGAGTATCGCAATTCAAAGCTAAATCTTGATTTAAATCATGTAGAATTTCCTTTCTAATATTAAAACATTCCGTGAATATTGAAATAGCTTCTTCAATATTTCGTTCAGCAATTTTTTGTTCCCCCTGTTTATAAAGCTTATCTGATTGTAATGATATTTTGATTTTTTCTTTAAGGTTTTGAAGAAGACCACAATTTGAGCATTTAGCATTTAATGATGGCAAAGAGGTTGAAGAATCATAAATATTTGAATGGGAAACAGATCCATTACAGCTGGTACAACGAAAGGATTCAAATTTTTGACAAAAAGAGACTTTTGTCTTTTCTTCAATTGTGCAAAATTGGCAGACACAAATAAAGAAATATTGTTCTTTTAAAATTTCTTGTCTATTGAGATAATTTTTTCTTCGATATTGAACTCCATAAGAATTAAATATTTCATTTCCAATTTTTAAATCTGTAGTCAATTTTACAAAAAGGTGTCTTCCATTTATAAACTAAAAAATGTTAAGAACAAAATTATAAAATGATAAAAAATATCAGTTGTACCTACGTATTAAGATTACAATTTGAGAATTTTGTGTGCATATTATAATTATAATGTATTTATATCAGTACTCACGCAATTAGTTATGTTTGGTTCACAACAATGGTTGAGGAGACTTATAGAAGTAAATACACCTGTAGCAATTGTTTTTTGAGATTCTTCAGCAGTTGAGAATGATACATTTTCTGCATTAAAGTCAGTAAGGATTGATGTTATAGCGTGTGCATTACAAATTAATTGACAAATATGTTTTAACATAACACCTCCAATAATTTTGATTTCTGATGAACTTTCTGAAAGATCTCTTGAGTAATCTTTAAAATATGACGTTTTGTCCAATAAAAATTTTGTTAAAAGGGTTGCTGTCTAAAGTATAAAATTTTTTATATTTATAATATTGTCACGTAATTGTAAACATAATTCAATAATGAATGTGAATTATTTAAAGTTTTATTACTTACCAATGTATACTGAAACAAATCTTCGGGGTTAATTTGACTTATATGATCCATTAAAGAATACACTCTTTCATAATTAGAACCACCGGATGATCGGTCAAACAATGAAATATTTTTCAAGTCACATAAATCCTTATCCCTTTGGAATGAATTTAAAATTTCTTTTGGCTTTGCTGTCATTATTATTCTTAGAGCTAAATGTCCAATTCCGGTGGAATTTAAAAAATTTAAATACATGCATTCATATTGATGATATTCAGCCCATGAGATTTTAGAACAAGCTTCAGAACAATATAAAACTTGAGTACAATTTCGGCAGCTAAAAAATTGTGATTTTTAGTATAGTACAGTATGTATGTAGCCTACAAAAATTATAAAAATATGAAAACTTACGGAAATATGCTATAGTCATCTAATTGTTGATGACAATAAAAACAATGGGTATGATAAAAATCTGGAAGCAGAACAGATGCAAATGGTTTTTCGCTAAATATCTCTTTCCCTTTATCCAAATTAGTTGTACAAATTACATGACGACCTTTATCTTCTAAATATTTAATTTCAATGCCCTGAGAAGCATTTATGAATTTTGGATTCCCTTGAAAAGTACTTTCATTATTCAAATTAGAACTTGATTCTTTTTCTTCTGCTGCTGTACTAATTTTGCATTTCTTTACCATTTCCTCATTCATTTCTTTAACCTTATCATGAAAATATTTTGTAGAACCATCACTTAAATTGATTTGACTAATTTGTTGCTTGGCTAATTCAAATTTATTTAATTTGATTAAAATCTCGGCTCGACGAATAAATAATTTGTGTCTCAAGTTATTTGGGTAATTGTATGATAAGGCCAACTCACAATCACTCAATGCTTCTTTTAATCTTCCAAGTTTTAGTAGTATCATAGATCTATTTGCAAGGATAATTGAAAAATAAGTATACTCCTCAGAATCGGCATAATTTTTCTCAGCTGAATCCTGATAGCTTGTTACTATCGAGTCTGGGATTTTAGCATTTATAAGAGCATGATTGTAGGCGGAAAGACTGTTGAATGTATCTTGTTCTTTAAAATAATTATTCCCAATATCTTTCGAGGCCTTTGCTTTTGAGCTATCTTTTCGGAATAAGATTTTTGACTCTTCCTTCGTGTCCCTGTCAATCCATTCATTGATTTTTGAGCTGTAAAATAGAGAAAAAATTAATTATACAAGGTAAGATATCAATTAAAACTAAAGACTAAAACTATAATGTAAACGAGAACGTAGTTAAGTTAGCCTAAATAGAAATTCCATATTTCATAAATACATAATACATACATAAATACATACTAGTTTAGTTACTAGGTCTAGGTACCTACTGTTATTCTAATTCTAAATACTACCTACCTTATTACTATATTTTTAGCCACCTAAAATGAAATCACCTGCTGAAAGACAAACTAGCAATACAAATACACTGGACCCAAATACCTTTCAAAAATGCTCAAATATCATGAAAATGATGAATCCAACATTAAAAAGAAATAATAAGGTCCAGGTCCATATCGTCAGTAAAACATCTACAAAAAAAGACCAGGTGGCTCAGAATAAAGGAACTCGTGTCCACTTAAACAAGACCAAGGGCAAGACTAAAATTGAAGGTAGTAGTGGTGGTGAAGAAAAAGAAGATGCTGATCTACTGTCAAGGTTTAAATTTAACCCAGTTCATTATTTTTTAACTCTGTTTAATTCGATTTCTGAAAACATCATCCTAGAAAGTGTATATAAATCATAATAAAACATAATAATATCCTGCTTGCTGAATCTAACTCTTAAATCTAATCCTTCCTAAATCATCCTAAATATCTTCAAATCTAAATATAATATTATTTACTACTAACTACTTTACCTACTTTTGGAGCATTTCATTATTAAACTGTATACCTATATATTTTGTAAAAGTAAAAATGCAATAAATATATAATACAAAGCAAGCAATTAAATATCTTAGAGTTAGTATAGCCTAGAACTAGAGTCTAAAGTAGGTAGGTAAACTTAAAAAGTAGGTATCTAAAATATAATTAGCTTTACCTGATTTTCGGATTTTTAAGCATGTATTCAATCCGAGATGCATTAGTTACTCCTGGACCACAGCATTTTTCTATGAAATCTCGGCAAACTCGGTCTCCCATTATAATAATAATAACCCCTGTCAAAAATCCAAAAATGTAATTAAGTTAGGTTAGGTTATTACTAAAAGTAAGCTTACCTTAGCCTTAGCTTAGCAATTGGAACTACCCTAATTAGATTTATTATGATTTTATTTTATTTTTGACTCAAAAATTTTGAGCAAAAGCAAAAAGCAAAAGTCCAATTTTTCTTTTTCTTTCTGTTTGCTTTGAATTTTTTGTACCGCAAATAAAATACAGGAATATCGCAGCATACGAGTGAATTTAGAAATTGAACAATCATTGCATTTTGGGGTACAACAATACAAAAATAAAGAATTTTTAATACAAATTACATAATATGTACCTATATCTTTTAACAATACGATTCAATAATCATTCTAATATAAATGTACCTACGTGTAACGTAAGTACTATTATACGTATTTAGGTAATTAATTATTGAGATGAGTTTTTTTTATTTCTTCTTACGAGTAGTAATATCTAAGTAGTATGTATGTAAAGTAAATTATTGTAAATGATAATTTTTTATCAGATTTATTAAGGTGATCTAACTAATCATTAATCTGGTGATATCATTAATAAAATCCTTAAATTCTCTTTAGGTGATTGAGATTGTTATGAACTAGACATTAAAACATATAATATATTATAATAATCAATATTAGGTATGTATGTTAAGTATGATATGATAATTGAATGAAATGAGACATTTTTTTTCTTTGTTTGATTCCCTTTTTTATTTGATGAGTAGAATGGATTACGGAATTATTTGCATTAGGTAATTATCTAACTCAATTAATAATAATCATAAATTTTATTGTATTTCACAATTACTGATACTTACTTTATTTTTATACCTAATATATGTATGATGATTATAATTGGTATTTATGATTATTTATGATTTATAAGCATACTAGTATTATATTTTAGAAAACAGGCCTTACATCTAATTGAAACTAATTACTTTTATGATCATTTTGATACATAATATACTACGATATAATGTCTTCAAAAATAGTCGATTTTTTTAAATTCATTGATTCTATTCGAAAATTTTATTTAGGCAGGTATTTGCATAAGTCCCCCAGTGTAACTTGATACATTGCTACTTCTATAATATGCTATGGCTATGATGTAGATATTTTTGTTTGAATAGGTAAGGTATACTAGAATTATAAGATAGTCAAATAAAGAATTAGAATAGATTCAAGCATATATGTCTTAACATTATGCATTTTTATAATAATACAATACAATACCTATTACTATTACTATTACTTTACTTAAGTAGGTACAGAATACAGAATAGCACATTTTACATGGATATATTCTCATTATCAGTATCTGTATATTTCAACGAAAGATAGGTAGTGTATACAAACCCATATGTGTACAAGTAATCTGTACAAGTTACAAGTACATAGTATGTACAAATATCAGTATCTACATAATATAAATGTATGTATAAAGTACATTATAAAATGTCTGGTTGTTCAAGATATTCCTGTTATTATTAGAGATGATGTCAGACTATTGGGGAGCGCAAGGGTTAAAATTAATTCCGCCTGCCTACTACTACACTACAGCCTAAAAACTCACACAAACAAATACAAAAAAAAAGTTAAAAATTATACTCACGCTCTTGTTTTTATCCATTTAGTAAATTTTGATAGTATAATATTCTATATCTCTTGTAGGTACCTACTATTCAATACATTTGTATTTTAATTATTCGTACATTTTATCATCTGACTATATACTACATATGTATATCTTATAAGTGTTTTAAACTAGATCTTTGAAAAAGTTTTGAGAATCTTGAGGATAAGTTAAGGAAGTATTTTGAGATTTGAGATAAGGATTTTAATTCATTCAAAAAAAGCTTCAGGGTAAGGAAATTTAACTGACGACGTTTGAATCAATCAATCAATCAATTCATTTATTGAACACTTTATTCGAATTTTAAATGTAAGACATTTGATATCGCAGATTCAAACTTCAGATCAGAGACTGTTTATTTCAAGAATACTTTGTTTTTCAAGTTTTTGGCTAAGATTTTTTCTTTAATAGGTATTAATAGGGTACCTAAAACAAATAAAAAAAATTTAAACCCAATTTGTTCCACTTAAGGTTTCATTATGAATATGAACCTTACCTATATTACAAGTGCAGAGTTTATAATACTCTACTCTTAGAACAAAATGAGTGCAGTGTAGTAAAAGTTTTACTGTAAAACTATACAATAGACAATAACAATATAGTAAGTACCTTTAGGTAATATAGTTTAGGCAATTATTTAAGTTTATTGCACTTGATAACTGTAATATCTTTGAACCATTAATAAAAGTTTCTGACCTGACAATACATATACCATCATATTCTTACGATATACCAATACAATATCCTATTGAAATCTGAAACTTAATATTTTACTCAAAACAGTGATTATTGTGAATATTTGTGACCATAAAAAAGTAAAATATCAATTTAGAGTTTAAATTAACTTTAACTTTTCATTAAATTTTCATAAAACCGGTGCTTAAGTGCTTAAGACAATTGAAAATATACTAATTTGTTTCAACTGATATGAACAAAAGTCCTTATGGTGTCTATACAAGGTATGTTTCATTCATTTATTAATTTTTTCAACCAATTTGGAATCGAATTCAGATCTATAGACCCTCAGCAGGGTATCTATCTCCCTAAATCTAATCTCAAATAAAATAATATCAACATGTGAATGTAAAAAGACATGTGAAAGTGAAATGCGATTATTACGAGTATTTTTGGGCAATTGATTACAAATTACAAATACAAAAACATTGCCAAAATCTATTAAACCAATCTAAAACTAACTACAAATCTACCTGCCAGGACCCTGCCTACTAGGTTTTACAGGAATAGATGAGATAATGCCATCATTTTATCATATAAATTTTAAATAAATTAAATGTTCTTTTTAGGTAGATATTATAGATTTTACTATACTAGTATAAGTAATATACAGATAAAACCTAGTCATTTTAAGTACAATTATCAACTGCTACTACATTAATTAGGTATATGGTACATAGATACATGTTGGTTGTACAATTTTAGGTGCTTAAACTGCTTACCTACGTAGATAGAAAATATGACCAATACAAGAATAATGTGTAAGTACTTACCTACTATATTAGTAAATAGGTTCGGTATATTCGAAAAAATAATGACAATATTTATCAATTTTTTTAAGCGATAAGTCGGTAGGTATTTATAAGTAAAAATTTATTTTTAAAGAAATGTAATTAACCATGACCATTAGTAATAGGAATATTATCATATACATAAATGAATGATCCGATTGATTCCTTATCTATTTGCTCAAATTTTTAGGGTCAGCAGTCATAGCTTGACTTTCTTGGCGCCTTGAATTGAGGCACTTGTATTAATTAAGACTTGACAAAATTATCAATTATTATGACAAGTTTTTTATTTTATTTATTTTATTATTTTCATTTGTCACTGTAATGCATGCAAGTAAAGGTTTCTAATAGTAGGCAGTTTTTGTGTTGAGCATATAAGAGTATCAAATAACCTTTTGCGTTTAACTGGTACTGGGGTACAAAACAGTGAACTCATTCAATCATTAATTTAATTATGCATTTAATGGCATATTAAGTCACGGAAAATAATTGTTCATTAATTTATTATTTTACAAAAGCGATTAGAAATATTATTTTCATTTAATGGAAAGTACTTAGCCTAATTATTTAATGACATTAAATCATCACTAATTTAAGAACTTGATTATAATATTTCCAAACTTGTTTTGTCATCAATTTTTCTCAGAATGTCATTAAATTTTTGAATTTATTTGGTATAAATCAGGGAATAATAGTAGGTACATATATGTAATATGAAATATTATTTTACTCGTATGGAAATTACATATCGTGGTGATAAATGTTCAATAAAAAAGGTAGGTACCTAAATAAATTGATTTTCCATTCAAAAATTGTTAGTATCAGTTACAAGCTTTAATTCAATCCAATTTTATGTATTAACATTGACAATTGACTACTGTAGTCCAACTAGTCCTTACCATTAGTACGAAGGTATGTAGTCCTTATTACAGAATATAACCACTAATCAAATCTAAATCTAAATCCTACTATCCGTATACGGATAGTGGGATATAGTTAAGTTAGTTAACATTTATAGTTAAGTGAACTTCAACTAATTTAAATTTCAATTAAAAGGTCTTAAGCTTAGATATAGCTATCTAATCTCAAAGATTAAAAATAGTGATAAAATTAAATGCAAAGGTCAAGAAAATATAATTTTTCTAGGTATGTATCTACTATCTACCTATGGTAATATTACTAGGTATATATTATTAGTAGAAGTTATCCTTCTACAGAATTTTACGAATAAAGTGGACAACCTTCAGGTGTGCTCTGAACTTTAGCCCTAAAATTTCCCTACTAAATAATTTGTAAAGTATACTTTGTAAACTTGATAATTAATTTATAAAGTCAAGTATACTAGGTAGTTGTTAAAGAGTTGTTAGAACAGATTAGTAAAATACCTTACTTATTGTAAGTATTGTATACATTTAGTAGGTATTAACATTTATCATTTTCCTCAAATCCAAAATGTGTGAATTAGACAGGAGAATCTGAGATTCAAAAATTCAGAATCTAATTATCATATTGTTATCTTTATAAATAAGGAAAGGTTATATAATAAAATACCTAACTTACTTACCTATCTTATAACTTATTAAAAGCTTTTTTTTTTATTCATTTTTCCCACATTCTCTGCAGGATTCTTCCCCATAAAAGGGACTCCAATTGAAATAAATTAATTTTTACTTACATTTTTACAAGGATAGAAGGTTCAATGTTAAAAATGAAAAGTGTTTGCATCTAAACATACATATAATTCAAATCATACATACTCTAGAACTATAAACATGTTTAAAATCCAGAAAAAAATGTATTGAAATCGAAATGTTTGCAATCTCTATATATGGATATGGAAATGAAAAGTACCAGAGTATTTGTATAATTGCATTTTTCTTAATTTATATTCTATCTAGTTATATAAAAATAATGTCTCATTAATTTTAAGTTCAGTCGAACTTGAGAGTTATATTCATTGTTGAATTGATTTTGATTTAATTCTGATCTACAGTCCAAATAACACTAATTGAATAAGAAGGAAATACAGAGGCATAAAGAGCATAAAAAAAGCATAATTTGACTTTATTGGATAAATAAATATTAATTTTTTAAGCATAAACTGATCACTGTTGAAATTCATTAAAGGCATAAAACTGAAATTTGAGCTTTCTGAAGAAATTTTTTTAGCCATAAATAATCTGAACAAAATTGAATATCTGAGACTGAGAGCGTGATTTCTATCAAAATAACATCATTTTTAAAATTAAAAAGCATAATTGTCAGTTTTTTCTAAAAAAAAGTCAATAGATCAAATTCTAAATTATCTTTAAATGTATGTGTATATGATCAAATAATTCCAATTATTATAATTTTATAATCAAAGCATGATGATCTCATTAATTGGCCCTGAAAATAGTTTGACATTTTCTATTCCGATTAAATGAATTATTTATTTGTTTACTACTGGGTGCGTTTTAATAATACTACCTACTACGAGTATTACATATTACATACAATCATGATTAAATTACATAAAAGTATCAAATTCAAATTTATTTTTATATTTATATTTTTATACTGTATTTTTAGAAATTGCATCATTTGCCTGAGAATTTGCCCAATGGTTTCAAAATGTAAAATGAGGAAGTTTTTTATTTTGTAGTGTCCAATGTCCTGTACACATTTATACATAAGTAAGTACATGTAGGAGCATTAGATAATCTAAATATATTTTGTTTGCAAATAAGGCAGCAAATAAAGGATAGTAAGCGATAATGGGTTTGAAATTCGTGTTGGAGGACCATGCCTTTCCTTACTATCAATACTGTAGTAGTTGTTGTATTTAAACATATTTTTTTATTTTGTTGTAGGAGACTGACCTTACTATTAAAAAATAAGTAGTTATAAGATAAGTATCCTTAATAACTTACTACATACTTAATAATTCTTTTAAACAGAGTAAGCACTTGGCAATAGAAAACTTCCCCCATCATCCCCCTCATCGTCATATATTTATTGTCGAATGTATTTTTCTTTTTTTGCTAGTTTTACAGACAGGCAGGCAGATCAGATCGAACCTAGAAGAAGAGTGAATCTGAGGTGGTCTGTTTTTGCTCGCGATTTTTTATATTTATAGGTAGTTGAAGTTGTGTTCACAAGTTTCAACCGTTCCGTCATACCTGCAAATACATTACATTTTACATTCCAAATTCCTAAATGTTCATAGTATAAGACCATTGAAAGAACATTGACTTTTCTCTAACTAATTTGCGAATTTTTTTTTATTTCTTTAAAAGAAAAGGTAAAGTTTTTTAAAATTTTAATTCCACTTTTAGTCCTAGCTGTTCCTAATTGTAAGTTTTATATCAGTGCCCTATCTTTCAAGTTATACCTACATGTGATTTTAATTTATCCTTTTTTGAACATCAAGTTCTGATTACTGATAGTTCTTACGTATATAAAAAATTGGTTTAAAATCTAATATAGGTATATTAGTGAGGGCAGATATTTTAAACTTTGAACAAAATGGCATTTATATACTGTAATTTTCTATCAGTTCTTACAGCCAAATAAAATAGTATTGACTTATAATTCAGCGGTCAAAATTTTTCATTTTATGTAAAAATTTTGCAAAAAATATTTTTTTTTCAAAACTAAATCGACACTTTTGCAGTTTTCTATGGGCATTTTGAGATTATTTAATATGTACATAGAATTATTCTATTAGAATAATCTATGAATTTAATAGAAATAGTATCTACATACAAAATATGGATTATTGCGTTTAAAAGTCCACTTATACCTTACTTAAATCACTTATTATTAGATTAGAGATTCATTGAAGCAAAGATTTCTCAAATCTTTGAATTTTTGATTATACATTTATTATTTGTAAGCAGATACATATGTACGTATGTATATGTACTACTAGGTTGGTTTTGAGATCTTTCGATTAAATTAATTAAAAGTTATTGAAGCTAAAGACAGTGATATTCTTAATTTTTCAAGATTACAAGTAGATTTTAGAATTTAGAATGAAAAAAAATTAAAAGGTACACCTACACAGTACATTTCATATCATATCATATCTTAGGCTATAATAGTAGATGTACCAAAAAACCAAAGCTATATAACCCTCCTACATGCTCAACTCCTTATTATTACACTCTTTCTTCCTCTAGCTTACAAATACATACTAGTTATGTGTGTATGTGTATACATAATAATATCCTTTGACCAAAATTAAGAATGATTTCATCACATCACCCGATATATGTACCTATATCTGCTAGTGTTTGTGAGCATTTAAATTTATAGATTTCCTATAACTTGTACTTAAGTATAGTAAACTTGACTTGAAGTCGATAGAAATGAAAAAGCTGTGCCTTCACACATAAATATCAAATACAAATACACTCAACTTATTCTTCATATTGAAAGATACATCTACTGATACTATGGTACTAACTACTACTAGTTAGTACATGCATGTATAAAGGTTATTATTCAATACTAGTAAATTTTTAAAGCATTTTTATACATGTTTTTGACGATTTACGAGCCGATCTATAGAGCTAATAATTACTTACTTTGAGCAAAACGCGCAATATAATGGGTTGACTGTTAAGGGAGTATGTCATCGACAATTTTATTCCATTTTTTAAAATATAAAAAGTCAAATGCTAATGCAAAATACCCCACCTGCTATAAAGATAATTATTACTTTTAGTACCTTACCAGTACCTATACTACTTGTGGGTACATGGACAATGAAAAAACCCATATTTTTATGATTAGGATTAGGGTATAGACGATATAACATAACTTTAAACATCGACTTGAATCTTGATTTTATGTAAATTTAATATAAAATTTGAAATGAAATCATTTCTTTCCCATTTTTACGAGTAAATAAATCTCCTCAGACATCAACTAGAGCTTTAATTAATTTACTTGTCTTGTAAACTTGTGTCTTGTGTGTACCTACTAGTTGTAGTTTTTGTCCTTCAAAAAATAAATAAGGTATGATCTTTGGCATTGTATCATGTTCTTTTGTTAATTTAGTTAGTTACCTAAATATCAATGACCTATCCTTATTCTGGTATAATTTTCCTCACGTTTATTTTGTATCAATATCCTCAAGCTACTAACAAACAATAATGTTCATGCTAATCATTTTTTTTCTAATTCGCCACATCGCATATATTCTAGTGTGTAGATGTATACAAAAAATAAATTAAGTCTGACAAGCCCATTTTTTGCAAATGAGACGACTGGAGATATTAGATCATGATTTCAAAATATCCAATTTTTTACGGAGTAGACTTAATTATCCCTTGATAATCTAGTTAGATACACCTGGAAAAATAATTTTGAACAAAAAAATGCTGCCAGTTACATATGTTTAGTACCCTACCTTATTTTAGGTATTTTTAGACATTTTACAATCTGTTTTCTCCAAAAGTTTGTTGGCCTCTAACTTTTAAACAAAT
Source organism: Nanhermannia cf. coronata Gr-Ori-00579 (assembly GCA_034699045.1). Classification (NCBI taxonomy): domain Eukaryota; kingdom Metazoa; phylum Arthropoda; class Arachnida; order Sarcoptiformes; family Nanhermanniidae; genus Nanhermannia; species Nanhermannia cf. coronata Gr-Ori-00579. Next base: position 54,982 of record JAQIXA010000064.1, on the reverse strand, counting down.
CTGGTGAGATTTTTATCGCCTTCCTAAGTATTCTGTCTAAATATAAGCTAAAATTTGAGTATGTAGGTAGTAAATAAAAAAATTGAACTATCGATGAAAAATTAATGATCATTCATAAAGATAATATAAAAGAAAAATTCGTCATTTTCAAAGGCGTTTAATCATAATTTGTGTTTGAAGGAGGTCGATTCAAGTCAAATCATCTCGAATCTCGACAGTGACAGAATATTTAATATCTCTTAAGCAGGTATGTGGGTTGGGAAATTAATAAGTGTTTATATCAAGTAGGCTTTTATCTCGGAAAATCCGTAGGTTGTTAAAGAAAAATTGTTGCCCTTTTAGTGTTTAGTAGTTACCTACACAGATTTAAGTACATTTTTTAAAAGTAAAAAAGAGTAATTTAAAATGCATAATGTGATATTGATGATACTTGAAACATATTTACGAGGAAAGAGCCTAGTCAACTCACGTAAAATATTTTCATTTATGATGTATACGATGAGGGGCTTGTTCGCTGCGTATTCTTCCACAATTGATCATATAAAAAATGTAATTTAAGAAGTGAGTTAATAAGAAGTTAAAAAACAGACATTTGGCCACAAATATGCAAGGTTCTTGAAAAATGCATTTCATTGATGGTATTTTAAAATTTAAAAAAAAACGCAAAAATAAATTGCATTCAGATTTTTTACATTTCAGATTTCATACAGATTCGGGTTATTTTGGTTTGGTTATAAAAACCCAAATAGAAACTAAGAACTATATATATAGGTAGAATACTAGTAGTAAAAAGTGAATTTAGAAGTTCTTGTAAAACAGCATCTTTAAAAAAATTCGGCATTTTCAAGATTTTTATATACATTTTTATATATACCAATTTTAATCTACTACAGTTAAATACTTAATTGTAGATACTTTACTTAATTTCTAGCTGTGATAGGGCTCGAAACTCGAAAAATAAGTCTTTCTCAAGTTTCGAAATTTTAATGTCTTGCAACTTTACAAATCATGAACTAGCATTTGAAACTATTCTTGAAAAATGAAATTCAGAAGTACCTAAGACTACTATTAGGTAAAAGTACCTAAGTAAGGTGCCTATTTTTTAAGAAAAAATGCTTAATTTATTGGAAATATACTTTTGAAAGACCCTGTATAGTGTAAATATGATATTTGTTAGGATATCTTTGAAGTTTGGTATAAACAGATTTAAGAATCAGCCAAATTTCATGTGTATTTTTGGCGTGGGTTGACGACTACAAGTATAGTTGAGGATAGAAAAGGTTCATTTATTTATATGTTGTTTTGTGAGAGAATCACTTTTAGTCCATTTCTTCATCTTTCTTGAAAAAGAAGTGAGTAATATTCTCTTATACTTTATATATTGTACCATACAACATTACATATTTTCCCTCCTTTAATATTTAAAAGTAAATAAATTTGACCAAGTTGCCAATTTCGCATACCCCTTAACTTATTATACTTAAATTGCTTGCGAATTTCTCAATGCCTGGTTAAGATTCGGGGTCTGTCGTTTAATGTAGGATCCTCTCAAAAAAAACTTCAACTTTCCTCTAAATAGATATTTCAATTGAGTCAAACCTGCCAAGAATCTTTTTTTTTTCTATCTCCATTTAACATTTCCATTTCTTACAGATCAAGTTCGCCGATTCTTGTAGATATTTTTATAATTATTTGTCCTCCAAATAGTTCAAAGTATCAGGTTGAGTATCAGTTGGTCATGAAAAGTTATTCACCTAATTTACAAAATTACATTGGGTATTCAGAATGTGTAAAATAAATACCCTAGTTTTTATTGAGGGATTATTGTGACAAATGAAATCCATGTGCCAGATTAAAAAATCTTTGAAAAATGTGAAACACATTATACATATAGTACCTATTCTACAGATATATTCTTACTCTGTTGTAAATATCATACTTGTAGTATCTACTACTGATAGTAGCTGTTAGCAGTTCAATGCATTTTGTTTTATATGTTGAGTTTAGAGCTATCCATTACCCCACATTTTTTGTAGAAAGAAAGAGGTCAAAATGTCTCAAAATGTACTTATACATGTATCAGTTTCAGCTGTAAAAAAGTAAATTTTTAAGCATCATCAATTAACTTGAGATTTTTTAAAACTTACAGAAAACTACGGAATATTTGGTTTAATCGAGTTGGACCCTCTTCAACAATCAGTGGCGCTCGAGTCCAGCAACTTTTCAATGATATGGACTTGTTCCCCTCAAAAAATCAAGGTATCTACAGAACTAGAAAGAAATTTGAAATAGTTACTTAAGTGAGTTTTACAAAATTTTAGTCCACGAGATGCTTTTTTGTGCTGGAACTTGCGGAAATCATGCAAATGAAAACAATGGGAGCGAAAATTTGAATAATACTTATTTAACTTACGGTGAATTTTCCTTATTTGCTTCTGAAATGAAGAGGGCTTACCAAGAGGACTCGTGTGTTCCAGCACCAGCCTCAAAAATTGCCCATAAAATTCCAAACAATTCAACCCCAAATAATAATGATAGTAAAAAATTATCAAATCCAACAACAAATACGGACTCGAATTCTGAAAGTAATTTCGAAATACTTATCAAAAAACCCTCAGAATTTTAATTTTTGACTAATTTTAGGTCATATAAAATGTGAAGTATTCCTTGGAGGGTCCTGTAATCCAACAACCTGGAGACAAGAAGGTAACACCCAAAACATAATCTCAAAATCATCATTGAAATATATTTATTTTTTAATTAATTAACAGTTGCAATTCCAATGCTGAAAAAACATGATATTTCCTATTTCAATCCGGTAAAACACTTTAAAATACATACCTATATAGGGTACTTAAACTTACATATATTAAAATAGGATACTAGACATTAAAATTTTATCCATTTATGGTAGAAAATTTTGAGTTATTACCTACTGATATTTAATTAACATGAAGATGATTACAAGCTATAAATAACTAATTTGACTCCCCACAGCCTGTTAAACAAATGATAGACGCAGAACACATGTTTTGAATATTAATTAGGAATTTGCATCTCATTTGAGTAATATATGAGCCAATTAGCATAATAATAATAATAGCTCATTTAGAAACAAATATCATATTATATATTATGTATAAGTAAATTAATGAAAAAGACAAAAGTCATTTATATAATTTTTAATTAATATATTAATTAAAACTAATGTGTGTTTACCTTATCAGCAAGTCTCAACTTGGAGTCCGCAACTTATGGAGTTAGAACATCAAGGTATTTTTCATTTTTTTTTTTTTTATATTTTGTAATTTTGTAAGTTATTAATTGGTCTTATTTCTCATTAAAGCCAAGACCAATGCAAATGTTCTCTTTTTCGTGATTGATAATCAAACAAGGGGCATTGCTGGAATGATTGAAGTGGCATATTTATTAGGAAAAAATAGGAAAATTATACTCGTAATTTCTGGTCTACGGGGTCCAGGACAAACTATTTCTAATGAAATTATCTCGAATTTGTAAGTACCCAGTACCTACCATAAAGAACACTATCAAACTATGCCTAAGGTTAATGTAAACCATCTAAAATAAAAAAATTAATTTTTTAGAGAATACGAAGATTTGACAAATGGCCAGTTAACCCTATCCCTGCTAGTAGAAAGGCACGGAATTCCTGTTTTTACCGACATTGACACTGCTTTAAAATGTACTAAGAAGGTATTCACTTTTTTGAATCTATAATTTTTTCCAATTTCAAGTTTTTCAAATTTTTCAAAATACATTTTATATTAAGATAATTGGAGAAAATTTGCATCCTCAGGACTTGAAATTGTCTGACTTAGCACAGCCTATTAAAATGGGACATGTCCAAATAGGAAATAAATTGATGTAAGTGTAAGATATACGATAGTAGGTATATCTATTTAATAGTTAAATGTAATTTATTAATGTATAATTATAGCAATTTGAAGAAAATATTCGAGTCTCTGGATTCTAAAAATAAAGGAGAAATAAATCTCTCAGATGTAAGAGATTTCGAGCACGAGATAATTGAGTATTTAGTTACGCATTTATTTTTATACTTTTTTTTGTTTTACCAACTGTTCAGATCCAAATGGGTTACCGAATTTTGTCAAATGGCAAAGATCTAACAAAAGATGAAGTGATACGAGCCATAGAGTCGATTAAAAAAGTAGATAAAGAAATTCTTGATCCTCCACTGGATGATGATGGGTCGACAAATAATAAAGATTTTAAGGGGGAAAATGGATTTGGAAATGATCATACAGGTCTTAATTTTGAAAAGGTAATTTAAAAAACCCAGTAAAATACAAATGCATCTTATACATATATATCCATATTCTTATGATTTTGAATTTTGAATTTTATTTATAGTTCTGTTGCATAATGACTGAATTATTATATTCTCACAATTCATACCTCGAGTCTGAGAATACTTGGTCCAACCTACTTGCCACAAAATCCTCTAAATTTGTTCAAAGTATTACGCTTGTTCTCACACACCTACTAGGTAAGAAAAGAACATGACATAACATAGTTTTTTTATATTTCGAGGTAATTTTTCAAATTTATTATGTCATTTGGGGATGGTTATATCACTTACCTATAGTTTAGGCTTTTTTAGAAACTAATTTATATTTTACACTATATTACGAGTATTTTGGGTGTGGAATCAACTTTCTCATATTTTTATAGAATATGTTCCTGGGTCAAATTCTGCATCTAGTTGGCTAAACCATTCAAATTCAAATAGTAATGAATTCGAATTTGTAAATGATCCCTTGTACGATGTGTATCTCGGTGGTCCTTGGACTTCTTCTCAGGATAAATGGAGATCAGAGATTGCTATACCTCTTTTAAAGTACTTAACTAAATATGTTCAAACTTTTTTAAATTTTATTAATTAATTATAAAATATTTGTAGAAAAAACGGCTTAACTTATTTGAATCCTGAAACAAGTCAGATCACCAGAAATCTATTACCCGTTGATGCGAATGCAATTGACAAATGTCGGCTTTTATTTTTTTACCTGACTTCAAATACTCGATCGGTTGAAAACATGGCAATGGTTAGTCTTAATAAAAATGATTTTTTTTACCTAATTATCTTGATTTGTGATTTTAGGCGGCTTATTATTTTGGTCGAGGTTGTCAGGTTGTCATATGTATAGGTTATTTGATGGATGAATGCCAAATCGAAGGAGAAACGGTAAGAATAGTTGAGAATTTTTCACAAAAAATTTGCTAATTTTACTGTTTTTATGAAGTTGAGTAAATGTGCTGTAAAAGATTACAATCGTGGACGATCATATTTATCAGATATGGCCAATCGTGAGGGGATTCCAGTTTTTGAAGAACTTAATGAAGCTCTCGATTGCCTTGTTGAGAAAAGTAAGGCTTTGAAAAATTCCTCAAATAATAATACAAAAGTATGAATTTATACTCGAAATTGAAAGTTAAAGGATATTATTCCAAAAATATCAAATTTTTTAAGTTATACGATCACTGTTAATATGTGTTAGAATTACTTTTTTTACAAATAATTTAAATAGTTTTTTGAAAGTATTTATTTAAGTATCCATTCCTGTGTGTATGTATTTATACTCGTTATTTCTTAAAAGAAATACCATTTTTTCGACCTGCCTTAAATATTGAAAATTGACCATGATGTAGTATAATTAGTTCAATTATAGTTTTTTTCAATTTATAGTAGCACTATAGTATACAGATTAAACTTTTATTTATTTATACAAATGTTACAGAAATCGCATTATTTTATATACTTGTACTAGAAAGACATTTTTTCTTAATTTAATATAAATAGAATTTGTGTTTAATACTATACTTATCAGTAATAGTTTATCAATGTTGTAAATATTTTATGAAAAAATGTGTTCTTAACATTGTAAATATCTGTAGGTAATTTGAGAGATTTGAGATAGTATTAGAATGAATTTAGAACTAACAAAGTAAAGTTTAAAGTACTTACTTATTTTTAATTTATACTTTAATTACTTAAAAAGTTTAACAACTTGGTTGTATTTATAAGATTACAATTCTACAATAATAAACAATTGACACCTAAAAATATAATTTAAATTACCAATATTTTTATTATCTAAATATAAAGAGATTCATAAAAATACATAATTTAGCATTTTCATACTGGAAAGTAATATAATATTCAGATTTCAGAATATTTGTCTGGAAAATTTTAGAAAATTTCATTTCTAAAGTACCTACACATAAATGTAATAGACTTTGTACTCGTATTACATTACAGAGTATAATAGATAGGTACAAATATTTTTTCAGTTTCCGTTAAATATTTTGAATTTTTAATAAAAATGCAATTTTTTATAAAATACCTAAATTACATTACATTAAATTTACTATCTATTATAAATATAATAATTTAATTAAACAAGTTTGTTGCTTTCAATGGTACAGTACTACTCAATTGGCACATTTACTTTTAATTATCAACACTGTAAATTGTGAATGATTTTCAGAACATAAAAATATCTTGAAATTGAAATAAATTGAAAAAAAGTCTTGAAAAATATCTTGAAAAAAAGTCAAGTCAGTATGTAAAATTCGATAATTTTAAAAGTAATTAAAAGAATGAAACATATTTACAAAAAATAACAAAAACTTAAAAATTAAGGATAAGTAGTTAAAAATATTCCCATTTGAGTTGTCCAGTTCTTACTTCTGAGTTTTCTTGGCCATAATATTTTTTTTACCTAATATTTCCATTAATTCTTTTGGCATATAATACCTAAAAATATTTATAAAAATTATAAAAAATGATAAAATGATAAACTATTATATAGGTACTTACGGTTTGTCTTCTGAACCATCATTCCGTTCACAATCTTCCAAAAAGCATAGGAAGAGTGTGTCAACGCTCATATTGTATACGCTGAAGAATAGGGTCGTTATAAAATAAGTTCCAATTGCAATTATGATCACCGGAATAAAGTAGAAATTTAGTTCTGGAATCTATAATCAGCAAATACATATCAGGTACTTTAAGATTCTTTAGTCCATGGATGGTTACCATTTCAAAATTATAAATTTTATATCTTACCCATTTTTCCTCAAAATATTCATGTCCTTGGGTAAAAAAGAAAAAGGATCCAATGGAAACGCTCCCGATTATAACTAATTTTCCCATAAAAAGTAGAAAATCTGTCACTTTGTCCAGAACAAATGCTCTAACTGCATTTCTCATTAAAAGAAAAAATGAATCTCTGGCTGATGTGCAGAAATTTTTTCCATAAACAGAACACATAATGTAAGCGTTTCGATTGATGAATTTCATGAAACCTTCCAAACACCAAAAACAGCATCTGCAGCAACAGAGTAATGCCTTTGTAACCGGATTATCTTGGTTGTATTGTTTCAATTTCTGGTCAACATATTCCAAGAAATATCGAATGAATTTAATAATCGAAATTATTAAGCTGCCAAAAGCTACAGTTCCCAGATGGTAACGAATTGTTCTAAAGAAACTCGAAGAAACTGGAAACATTTTCAGATCTCTCTTTCGGTTGAATGTCCAGTACCTAAAATTTTTTGTATTTAAAATTACAGATGTATTTAAAAGGTAGTACATCTGAATTGAACTTAATTATTATACAGATAATGGATTAATAGTGTATTACATCAATGACTATACTCTTTATCCATATTATCTGTATAATAAGCTCAATTTAATATCAGTACTTACCATCCAGCAAATGATCCGGCTAAAACCTAAGTTAGATATCAAATTTATTTTTAAAATCTTGCGAAAATCATACGATAGAAAGCTGTAAATGCCTTACCATATCTCCAAAATCGGAAATAAAGCAAAGTAGCCAAAGAAGTCCGAAAAAGTTATAAATATGGAACCAGAAAACATGGCTTAATTTTCCCATATGAAGAAATTGGCATGCCTGGAAATGTCAATTTATTTAATGTTAATTTATTTAATTGTCAATTTATTTAATTTCAATGTCAATGTCAATGTCAATTTACGTTCAAAATGTTACAGTTGTTGTCATCAGGGAATGAGGATGATTCATTAGGACAAAGCTTGCTTATTTTTGCAATAGAACAACGTTGATTTTCAATAAAAGTTTCTGGTCCACAAGTACAATTTTGATTGATTTGATATACCTCTTCAGTAGCTGAAGTTAAATAAACTCCGACAACAATAAAGTATGCAATAACTCCGATTTGCAAGATCCATGGAGCGACAGGCCATAATAGTGTAAACACCATGTCACTAACTAGATTAAATTAAGTATTAGATCTAAAAAGTAATAGAGAGAATATAAATATTTTACCAGCTCTAGCTCCTTGTTTAATTAAAGCAACTGCAATTGATAATCGAGCTCTCAAAAATATAATAACCAGCAAAAGTATCCCAAGTATACTTCCAGTTATAATTGAAAATGCTGTAAAAGTCAAAATATATGACCAAAATTATCTTTTGTGGGATTTATTAATCAATAGTTTACCCAGCCATGTGTTTTTAAGCTTCAAAAATGTGTTCACTTGTGACTCCCATTCAATATCCTCGACAATAACTTCATTATCGGATTGACCATTCTCGGTATTTCTTAACTCCATTTCCATTTCGTGTTCATTTTGCTCGGTGTTAAATGAGATGTATTTTGCCACGCTGAAATAACAACCTGGATTAAATTAAAAATAAACAAAAGTTAAAAAATTACAGTTTAGTATAATATCGGTAATAGAGGACTTACTGAAGCTCAGTACACCAATCATTCCAAAAAGTGACAGCCAGACCATAACACCAGCTATGAATCTCATGAGACAAATCCTAAAAATTGATTTTTTTAAATTATTGTTTTCTATCTTATGGGATTATTTTACTTACCAAATTAAAGATGCAATTGTTCCAGCAACTAAAAGTATCCCAATTACATGCCAAGATGCTTTCAGATCATTGAAAATTGCTTCAATATTCTAAAAATTGGAAAATTGCATTAACTAGTTTATAATAATTTAGGTAACTTTTTAGTTCTGTGAAACGAAATTGTTATATAGTTACTGTAATTTGAGTCAAAATTTAGTTCTTATTAGAATAATATGCATGAACTACTTACTTCGTAATCTATATTTCAAAAAATATTTCCCTACCTCTTTAGCATTCAGGAACTCGAGCAGTTTTTCCAAACCTTTTTGAATAGAAATGGCTTTCACATCATCTCTTATTGGATCCAAATCTTTACTGGAAAGTGTCATTGGAATACAGCGTCTGGCCACTTAATATTATTAAAAAATAATTTTAAATTCTTTACTTTAATAAACATTATAAACATTAATAAAAGGAATTTGTTAATTAAAATAAAATAAAATAAAAGCTATTATTTTCATTAGATCGAAAGCAAAACAAAGTTTAAAGGTATTATTTACATATGTATATTAAAACAGACGAGACAAAATTAATAAGCTAAATCTAAAAACTAATATAGGTACTAATCTAAAACTAAAACACTTACATATGCTTTTAATATTCTTGACAGGATTTCTTCGCCAAAATTTGATTTTTTTCGTTGAATTTCCTGAAAAAATTGCCCCAAACGAACACAAAAATACATTTTCAAATGTTTATTAGTAAAGTTTAAGGTTAATTAAACTTTATTCAACTAACTATGTATCTATTTTTATTTGCAAACTCTAAGCTATGTACTAGGTATATGAGTTTAGAGTTTAGTGTCTGGATTAAAGGCAAATAAAATACCGTATTTTTCCCAATATCCATATTTTTGTAAATTCATGCAAATTCGATAAGGCAGTTTTTTTATTTTATACTTTACTCACTTTCTCTTGATGGCAATACAAATGAAGTACATTTCTTCGTTTGAACGAGTTTCTGAAGATCATCATATCTTGTAATTTTGTCAAGATCTACTCCATATTTGCAGATCATTTTCTGTTTTGAGGATTCGATGCTTTCCCTCTTGGACATCGCATTACGCAAAGACCATGGTCCACCTCCTAAACTTTCTGTTGTTGGACAGCTTTCGACACAAACCTGAAAAAAAATGATAATTTATATTTGATTGATTTTCATTTTGCAGAAAAATTACTTGAGGTGTGCGACATCCATAGAAAGCCGAAGACAGTTCTGCACATTTTGTGATATCAAAAAAATATAAATATCTACAAAAAAAGATAAAATATGGTAATTTGGCATTCCTTTTCAAACAAAATACTATGTAAATAGGTACTTACTTTTTATCCTTCACTTTTTCGTCATATCCACATTTCTGTCCAAGTGAATCGATAGGGTAAATGAGATTCGATGGGTCTCCTTGAGATATGGCTATGAAAGCTATAACAGCCCATCCCGCTATAAACTATTAGTATGATAAATTAAAATATATATAAATATTTGATTTGAACACAAATATATGTACATATAAAATAAATATTTAAAAAGAAATTACTATAATTAGTAAAAGTAGGCAAAGAACATCTGTGCAGGATCTTTTATCGATTGGTCCTTTAAACTGCTTGTCATATGCTAAGGGTGGTCCTGAAAAAATTAAAATAAAATTCTTATATTCTTACATTATAGAATATTTTGCAGATATCTAAAAAATAAAAAATTTTGCATAAAATAACGAAGATAATTCAGCATATCTGTTTATACTAATTTATTTGCATTTACCTTATTAAAAATTAAAATGGGTCTAACAAATATATGCCGTTTATATTTACACTATTTAATAGGATTTAAAGTTATGTAAAGTAGAAAATATCAAAATGATTTTTTGAATTTGCGTAGAAATATGGATATTCAAGCTAGTATTCATACATAAGTTATGAAATATAATATGAACATTTTGTAAGTAGATAGTATGTAGGTACAGACTACCTATGTTATGGTCTTAAATAAAGCATTGACAATTCTACAATTCTATCGACATGATTTAAATGTCAACTATATAAATATTGAGTATGAAATGAAATGAACTGAATTTGAAATTATTGATTACTCGTATGAGGAAATTATAAATATGCGACTCAATACTATTACCGATAGTAAGCCTGTAATTTTAAAGAGGTAAATAAGGCTCTTATCTAATCAAGAAAATTTACCTTTTGTCGAGTTTCTTCGTCTTGGCATTGTGTCAATTTAATTTATCTTTTTTATATCCACAATTCACAATCGACATTTCAAGTAGACTTTTATCAAATACTTCACAATGCCTTATTTCTCTATTTACACAAACTTCAATTTTAAGAATAAATAAACGTTTAGATACGTTTTATAATAGGCTATTTAAGTCCTAGTAGTAAATGCAAACCTATTTATACCTTATCAACTTAATTTTGTAAATTTTGACCATTTTCTTTTATAACCATCTGATTAAAGAAATCTACGAACTGTCGACTATCGAGTAAAATATATACGAATAAATAGCACTTAAATTAGGTATGTATACCTTATAATTATAATATAAGATACTACAATTACAATAAAACTGTAGAGTTTTATTGTAACCACGAATGACTCACTTTAATCTTAATACCTATTCTAAGAATATTCCTAATGAGTTAATTCGAGGTCGTCCAGTTTTAGAAAATGGAAAAAGTGAACTATCCAGATAATCCATGAAATTTCTGTAAATATTCGTATCTATACTGTACTTAGGTAAGGTATATCTTATTTACCTTTACCTATTCGTATTTACAAAATAAATACTATCAGAAAAACAAGGATAACCTATCTGTAGGAGTATAATTTCGTATTTGAGGCAAAACTTTGTACAAATCTACTCGTAATGACATAATAATGATATAGGTAGGTACTAAACATAGTAAGTAGTGCTATTTTGTAGTTGCAAGCTTTATTTAGATATAAATATTAGGTATTTATGCTGAGAGCTCAAAAAGAGTTGCAAATTAAATATTTAGTAAAGGCATATACTCGTACCCTACTCAATATTTATAATTTCAGCTGTCAAGTAAAACTAATTCATATTCGCATACTTATGTATTTTGTTATTTTGTTATTTTTTATCATCTTTATCCTCTATAAATTTTTGCATTACATTTCATTACTCATACAGTATATAGCAATGCGTTATGTATCTCAACTTTGTAAAAATACTTGTATTGCAGATTGTACACTATTGACTATTACTATTACACACATGAATAATGAAATGAATATGAGGCGAATGACATATATCTGTATATGCATTATTTATAAATACGATATGTAATACTTATGTACATATCTGTAGCATTTATGAGGAGAGTACCACCAGTGGTAACGTGTTTATTTTGAAAACTTTATTTTTGAGCGCGTTTTTTCTTATGTTAAACTTTTTAATGAACTTGATGACTTTAGTCATTAAACTTGTCTTCGACCAAAGTATCTAATTTATAACTTTCTTAATAAATGTTAGAAATAGAGAAAGCAGAAATCTGTATACTGAAAAGTGCAATTTAAGTTTTCATAATTATAATTACCCATATCTGATTATATAATTTTATTGACCAAATTTTAAACTTATGTCAATACAAGAAATGACTCTTGTGTCAATGAATGCGATGACTAATTACTAATGTTCATCGTGTTCAGCAAACAGTTTAACATAAAATTTAAGTTTAATCATCAAAATAACGCTTTGCCACTCGTCCTCTAGTTTATTAGTAGGGTAGGTATATAAAATAAAAGTATTCGTTTTAATTTTAATGCCTAAATTACAAAAAAATTCTACATAAATGAGTAATTTCGCTTGATACTTACTAGTTAAAGTAGGTAGGGTAATAAATATTTCCAAGTACCTATATCTTTCAACATTCATGGAATATGTATATGTATAAAGGAAGTATAAGCAGGGTATATTTCTTATAGGTATTATATCGTATCGTAGATCAAAAATAAAAACAAAAAATACTGTTACGTTACATATGATACATACTTGAATAAGTATTCATTGCTAAATAGTAAGTATTCATTGCTAAATATTGCTAGATAGTAAGTATTTACCTTACCTAACTGTATTATTACTGTCCAAATTGTGATGAACGTGCGATATTAATTTCTGGAAAATGACTCGTGATCATGATAAATTAATTGGTGTCATTGGCCCTTGGTCCTTTATTAGCATGTTAAAAGATATTAATCAGATCAGACCTTATTTATTAAAAATTTCTTTACATATTTTTGTACAAATTCAAATACTCGTACTAGGTACCTAATCTGTACACTTGTATTATTTGACATTTGTAAAGGAGCAATAGACTCAGACAGATAGATTAGGTAAATATTTAAAACATAATTCTTTAAAAAAGTTAAGCTAAAAATTATTTATTTATAATTTTTGTACTTGAATGAGGAAATGCGTATAGTTTCCTCAAAACACTTGATAAATATTGAATTGTATTACGTTCAAGTATAAAACTGATAATTTTACTGCCATATAGTACTTAGGTACTCAAGTATTGAATTTGAACTACATTAAAAGGTTTACATAATTAATTTTAATTATTCATTCATAAAAACTACTTTTATGTGTTTATCAATACTTATAATTTTTTGATGTTATCTAACTTTTACGATACTCGGGGCCATTTACCCCTAATTCAGGGCCTATGTAGATATGTATAAACATAAACTATATTGTATTGAAATTGATAGTAGATGTTTACAATGTGAACGAAAATCTATTAAGGAAATGGAGAGTAATGGCAAAATATTATTAATTATTTAACAGACTAGACATCTATCTAATTTTTGTATATTTTCACGACAAATGGACACGCTTCATTATCAGTAAAAGGCAATTGTATTTTTTCCTGAAACTGTAAAATCGATAATGGTTAAACCTAAACCTGACACTTGAATCTTGGTATATTGCATTTACATTCTATTATTAAATAAAAAGTTACTACAAGAAATATTTTTGACCATGATAAAAGGATAAATGGAAATAAATACTTGTGTAATTGATATACCCATATCAAAAGAGCAGGCAGGATAATAGATCTTCAATGTGTGAGATACTTTTTTCAATATCCTTTGAATAAAATTAAACTTTGATTGAATCTCACTGCACTGCTGAAATCCATGGATTTTGTTGAAAGCACAAATTGTTCAAAATCTCCATAAATGTCAATTTGTTATGCTTAGTGCTTTGGTTAAGAACCGATTTTTGAAATCATGAAAAGTCACATTTTAAAAGGTGGTTATTTGAAAACTGACTGAACAAACTATTTTATTTAGAATATGGCCAGTACATTTTTTCTGAATATTGTATTTACCCATACTATACTAACTAATATTAATAAGTTTGTAAATAGATACATAATATGTATCGTACGTTACTAGCCCTGAGATTATTTGGCAGTCAGATTCTTTTGAAAATTAGTTGTCACTTTGCTTTAATTCAGACAGGCAGAAGTATAAAATTAGTACATACTAAACTAAACTAAATTTTATTAACTACAGATATTATAAGTAGTTTTGTATGTAGTTTTGTATGTCTACTAACTACTAATACTCATATATGTACTACTATAAGTAGTAAGTACTTGTATTAGGCAGATTTTTTACATAATCTATATCTGCAGGATACTTAAAATTCTCTGCATCTTGAGTATCAATAACCAAGTCAAATTTTTGCATTGACAAAACATTTATTAGTTTTTATGAGGTAAACGACTTGATTAAATGATTAATAAATAAACTTGTTGACAGACTATATACAGATATAAAGTATTTTATGCAAAAACCATAGTTTAAATATAGATTTTTAATAAATAAGTATTTTACTAATGGAAACTCAAACATATTTGTATGCTAGTCGTATATACTAACCATTAGAATAAGTACATACTTTACTTACTTACGTACGTTGTAGTTTGTAAAATACATAGGGTACTAGTCACTAATGTAGATATTCTCCGTATTATGTAAAAGTGTCCGGTCAGGTATGCACTTTTATTTATTACAGAATACCTAACTATCAATATTACCTATTACAATTACAACGTAGAACCCAATAATGATTACGAGTATACTGTAAAAGTCAAAAACTACTAATCGCAATATCGAGGCGAGGTGAGGTCAGGAAAGATCACAGAATGTCAAGTTTACTTCTATTAAGTTAGTTTAGGTTAGGTTAGAAAATTTCTAATCTATTTATTATGTCTATGTCTATATCTCTCTAAATACAATGTCAAGAGTCATATGATTAGAGAATGAACAAAAACTTAGATAATTTGGTTAATTTGAAATCATTATTCTCTTTAGCACAATTACTTAAAGAAGTGATCTATACAGATTTAAACCTATAAACCTATAGTTTTTAAACCTATAGTTTATTTTATATTCTAATATAAGAGTCAGTAGGCAAGATTCTAGATATTAGGATATACAGAGATTAGTGATTAGTGCCAAGGCCAGGTTAAATGTAATACATAATATGTAATATAGAGAAATTTTTCAAAGTTTAGTAATCAGTAATCAGTATCGGCTGAAGCTAGAGTTAATAATGCCAGTAAGTAAGTACCTATCTTGTAATTACTTTAGCTCAGCTTCCTTTCATATGGAAATACTCAAGTTGAAATTAAATAGGTAATATCTCTATTTCTATTCTAATATCTAAATATGTAATATGCAGTAATTTACAATAATATGTATATGCAGTATGCTAAAGTTTATGATCTTTTTAATAATAATTTCTTATAATATTTTTACTGACGATGAGTCCTATCTAATACCTTATGTACTAATACTTCTAAAAATGTTCAGAAAATATTTTTATCATACATGTTAGGTAGATACTAATAATACTCGTACCATTTAAAATAGAGTACTTACCTATCTATCTAAATAATTTAGAATTAAGGTAAACCGTACTGTAAAACACGGTAATTGAATTTATTGTGTTAACGTTATCCTAATATGAAACTTTTGTAGGTACTTAACTACTGTTTACATATGTACTGTATGATATCAAAATGTCTTACCACAATTTTAATTAAAACTAAAACTTAAAAGTAGGTAGTTAAAATGTCAAAATTACCGTATTTTTTGGCCATGTCAACTTCATCTTGAGTTTTCTCTGATTTTTCTTCAGTTTCTGCAACCACCGGCTCATTTTGCATATCCTCAGAGGCTGCTATTTTTGCACTCATATTTAGCGATTTTAATAAATACTCTTTGTTTTGTTTACATTAATTACGTTTCAATTACTTCAGATTAAATTAGTTTCAGATTCCAGATAAAATTTTAAAGAATCACACTACTGTATATTTTATTGAAAGTTTTCAAGTCTAAATTTAAACCTTCAAGTAAAAATATTTAGCTAGCTAAAGTACTTGCTTATTAATTTCTTACTAAATTGGTTATATAATCTAGATAGTTATTTTAAGTTAAGGTACTTTTTACTTTTGAGATCATGTAAATATCTTTTAGTTGTTGGAAAAAATATCAATAATAAATTAGTGTATAGATATTACTCACGAGATCATGTAGGAATGAATATTTAACTTAAAATCACTGTTGACTGTTGTATAATATAGGTAAGTAATAGATGTTTTCGCATATATTTATGACAGTTAGAAACTTGGTAGCGTTCGTTCGTTAATGTGAATGCTGGAGATAGGAGATATACTATTAAAGTAATGGGTTTTCTTAGAAAAAACAGATATAAAAAATTAATCTACTCTATTCACTCTATATAACAATTTACAATTTGTATATTTTGAACTTTATATTTCTTGACTATTTGTATCTTAACTTTGAGGTACTTTTTTGTAAGTCAGTACTTACGATTACCTAGTCAGTAGTACCTAGTCAGTCAGTTTTATTTTGAATTTGGAGTCAGTTGGATGCTACTAGTTAGTATTGAGGTTTTTTGTCGGTGTTTGTACACTCAACCTGAACCTTACAAAAAATCTACTTTATACATATCTAGTAGGGTTACAGGCAGTATTATTTTATTATATATACTGTATACTTATGGACAAGGTAATACAAAACATTATACATAATACTAATAATATTTTGAAGGATTATTGTTAGGAATAGGGTCCTTAACTTTTAGCCAGTAGTATACCTAATTCTATATACATAACCTAAATCCATATAAATATAACCGAAGGTAGTTTGTTTTTGTTTACCCTGGAGTTTTAATATCGCCATCTGACTTGGGATTATGTTAGGGTTTTTTGTAAATGTAACGATATAAACTTGAAATGAACAGAGATTCAATAAAATAGTTTACATAATAATAATAATAATATATCAAATGACACTCTTAGGTCAACGGTTAAATACACTATATTAAAAACGAAATCGAATCAAATAGTAAAGCTTTTCGGGGGTAATTTGATCTTGCGAGCTCAGTATTATAAGTACAATTTCAAAATCATTTATAGTTAGTAATATTAGTATGGCAATCAAATGATAGAATACATAATATGAAAGTAGTTTGCAGATATTCTAGATAGTGTATTTTTTCAAATTAAGTTTAGGAGAAAATTTTCAGTTTTTGATCATTTAAAATGCAAAAATTTATTTTGAACCTTAAATAGGTACCTTTAAAAAAATAATTTGTGAAAAAAATTGTTAAACAAAAAGTATTTTGAACTAACATAACTTAGCTTACGTACCCTATACATGTAAATATGTACATTGTATGGTATATAAGTAGTGTTAAGTATGGCGATGAAGTAGTTAGTTACCCCTCCTTAAGTACTAATCCATATAACTTGTAGGGTACTTCTAATTTTCTAATTTGAACTTTTTCACATTGTTTAACCCACCAAAACCCTCAGTGGATTTGGAATTGAAGAGATTTCTAATTAAATAAAATATAATTTTAGATTACATAAATAAACTATTTAGCAATATAATCGATAATTACATAAATGAGTATCAGTATACCTACCTTGAATGTCCAAAGCTTCAACAGTCAAACTAAAAAAAAATTCAAAAACTTTTTATAATTCAAGAATATTTTTGAAAAAATCGAACGAACCTGAATCCTGTCGGGGGTGTTGCTGGAGCTTCTGAACTTCTAAAAATGCTTATTTTAGCTCCAGACTTAGAAAATAGTTGAGTTTTTCCAGTTGTCTATATAAAAACAAAGTTTTTTCAAGTACATATAAAATAAACAATACCTACTGTAATATTAATGGCTATTGCACTATAACAAATTGCAAAATAATTATGATAAACACTTCCCCTTTTATCTTAATTTAAATTAACTTATGGTTTCATCGCATTATACTTGCATACTACATATATAAGTACCCTACTTAAGATTGAAGAAAAATAACTTTCTCAATCTCAATCCTAATTTTCA
Source organism: Nanhermannia cf. coronata Gr-Ori-00579 (assembly GCA_034699045.1). NCBI lineage: Eukaryota > Metazoa > Arthropoda > Arachnida > Sarcoptiformes > Nanhermanniidae > Nanhermannia > Nanhermannia cf. coronata Gr-Ori-00579. The sequence continues at coordinate 36,611 of JAQIXA010000064.1, read as the reverse complement.
TAATCTGACATATCTATTTACTATTTACTAAAACGCCCACACAATTATTTATCACTATCATCTCTTAATTTAATGGAAATGATAGTATCTATTCGAATTCGAATTCGAATAAAATAAAAAGAACCCAACCCACAATAAAGGTAAGGTACTCAAGTATAAAATATATAAAGATAATTTTTGTACTGATATTACTTGTCTTTGACCGCAGAATCTTGATTCGTATCCATTTGCCTTTTGCATTGCAACATAGGCAGCTACAATACAGTTATATAAATATAGACATAAGAATTTTAATTAATCGAATCATTTATCCTCTTGGGTAATCGATATATTATTATGTACCTTCACAATTCTCACTGAAAGGGGCTGACAGCTTATTAAAAGTCAGCAGTAAGTAGTATGATGAATTCGATGTCTAAAAAATGATTAAGATACTTATCAATCATTTCATAAATATAAATATCCAAAACTTTGTCTCATTCATTCTGAAAAATCTCATTTTGGAAGCAATTTTACAAGTATTTCAGGTTAAATTGAGTCCAAAATTAGGTTTTTTAGAAGCTAATTATGTATATACGAGTACTTACATGAAATTCCCAATTACACAAAATATCAAATTCAGTTTTGTACTCTGTAGTAGTAGCATCAGTCGAATCTCCAATATTCGACAAGATTGTAGTAGTTGGATTTTCTCCAGGAATATTTCGACCTGCTGCCTGACCACTATTTATGAATCTTTTCCTACCAAATGGATTTGGGTAGAAAAATTGAATCCTAACCCTTCTGCCATTCGATTCATTCAAGTTAATAATCCTAACTGTTGGAAAAATGAATTTTTTTAAATATGAGATTTATTCAAGTACTAGTAGACTTACCCCCATTCTCATTTTCAACACTTACAGAACTGTTTGCCGATTTTGTGAGTGGACAATGATACTTGACAATGGGTACCCCTTCAACATTTGGCACGTGGAGGATTGAGATTGATAGTGAAAGGAGGAAAACTGAGGTGAATAAAACTGTCATTTCAATTACCTAAGTTTCGGGAATCTGATATTTTTTCTTTAAAAAAAGTCCAGGTGAGTTTTTCCTCAAAAACTGAAATATTGAAATATTGAAAGTAAAAGGAGTCAGATTTTGTTCACGAAAAGCCTGAAAGAAGAATGAAGAAGTGTACAATTGAGAATGTTATGTGAACGCCCTTGTTCGTGTGTTTTGTTATAAGTACTACTACTAGTACTCGTAGTATGTTTAGGGGTGGAGGTACTCAATGGTCAAAAAAGTTAAAAGAAGTCAGATTGAAAAATGAAGAGATTATTTCTCACAATCAGTAGGTACCTAGAACATAGTAAGTTGTAGTATAAAGTACAGAGAGTCAAATATTCGAATGGAAAAAATATTTATTGCTCTCTCACTCTCATCTGCCTTTTTATCATTATTATATCATACCACTAAACTCTAAACTATTACAGTATCTATAGTGTGACTTACAGAATACGTTTACTATTCTAGTAGGTATGTACCTTTGCTATATATACTCGCTGAGTTGATGTGTATGGTATTTGGCTTTTTAAATAATCTTCACACAATACATTCAGATAATGAATTATAACCTATTGCCTACTGGATTGCATATATGCTTTGCTTGCATTTAAATTTTACAAAAATCTATTCTTTCCATTTTGATACATCAAAAGATTCGGAAGGCAATAAACGTGTACCTACATGTATTATACATACACACTATCTACCTATTTATTTTATATATTAATTTAGTATGTACATTGTTACACAACAAAACAGAAAAGGAGATTTTCAAATAAACGTCTCAAAGGTAATTCTTAAGACCTCAAAAGGGCCTAATAACGATTAGAATTAGAACTAATAAATACTTAACTCAATGACTTTACTTCAAACTTTAATTCAATTAGGTAAGTACTTCTAAACTTTGAAATAGCATATCGATTGCCTTTGCAGGTTCAGAATAGATTAGAGAATTGTAAAGAGAATTCTTATTTAAAATAAAATTAAGGATATTTGGCGTTTAATTAAGGTTTGAAGCTGAAAAATTTCAACATTTGACATGGCCTTTTTGAGTCAATTGAGATTGAGTATTGTTAATGGTCAACAAGATTCATAAGATGCATTAGGTACTTTTACAGTATACCGTACAAAGTACTACCGATATAGGTACATATTTACTCGATAACGATTAGTAGGGTACTTATTGTCACTGTATTCTTAACATTATTTATGGTTAGTGAATTCTTAATAGCTAAAAATTGGGTCTTTATAAAATTGATCAAGTTGTATAGGTATATGTATCTACTGAAGTACATATCTTGAGATAAGATGAAATTAGATACTTATTTGTTGATTCTTCATATTGCTAATTTAAGATACTGATCCTGAGATTGATGGCTCGAAAGAATTTTTTTTAGAATCCTAATAATAAATAGGTATTAAAGTCTTTCAATATCATAGAGATAACTTACCTTAAAATAATACCAATCGCAAAAGCAAAAATTTCGCAATAACTTGCATTTTCTTACTTTAATTGAGTAGCAGCAAATGAATGATGGATGATGAATCTATCAAATATCAAAGCCAAAGCTAAGTCAAAGCCCTTGGCTGTTTTTTATTTTTTATGGCTTAATTGCAAGCTAATTGAATGCAATTCTTAAGTACCAGGTATATCCATTTGATATTAAATATATTTAGAAAATATGAATTTATATTTTTCTATTCTCATAAGATACCTACTTATTAAGTAGGTACTTGTCCTTGCCAAAATAAAAATTTTTATCATGCCTAGTCTAGTACAAAGCATAAAGCAATACAATGGAAAATTAGAAATAGAATTTAATTTAATTCTTTACATAGAATTACGAATAAATAAGTGAAACGTAAAAAGGCATTGAAGGCAATTATCATATTTTTAAAATTTGTTAACACCTTTTTATAACTCTTAATTTTATGTTAACTCATCTTATCCTTAGTCTATTATCTATTACCATTTTTACAGAATATATCCTACATATTTAATCTTAATTTGTAAAAAGTTGAATAACCATTTCAATTGTCATTTTGAGAAATGTACATATCATTAGTTAGCTTTAGCTTAATCGGCTTCTAAAAGAAATTTTCAAAAAATTTTTTGAACATCGAATTTTTCTATTAGTAGGAAGTAGGAACCTATGCCTATACCTAATGCATTAAAAGTTATAGATAATACAATTGAGTATCCTTACACTTTGTGGGTATTTAAGTATGTTATTAAAATAGAAAATCTTAAAAAAATCTAAAAATTCATCCAAGTCTTAAGTTTATTAAATATTAATTTGTAAAATGCTACATTAATACATATAAGTAGTCAGAAACTACATAAATAGGTAAGTAAAACCTAGAATAAAATTATTTTGTATAAATTGTAATTGTGGCACATTGGATTCTCTTGTAACAAAGATAACAAAAAATTCATTTCACTGGGGGTTTAACAAATATAAATAAATTCGAATCCGGTAATATGGGACCGGTTTATTTAGGACCGGTTCAAGAATGGACCGGTGCAAGAATGGACCGGTGCAAGAATGGACCGGTCCCATTTTTTAAAAAAATTTAGAATTTTGATAAAATATAAATGTTTTTTAAGACAAGTTTTCCTGAAGAATTTATCCAATGTTTTACCAATATTAAAATCAAATCTAAATCTAAAGTATCTATATTTCGATAGTCGATTCACATTCTCGTACAGTTAAAACTGCATACATATAAATAATACATATAAAAATTATGACAAACAGACAGACGGACAAAGTTGAAAAGTAAGGGTTCGCTTCGCTCGGCCCAAATATCTTTAACAATCCTAGTAAGTATAAGTATTTGAAATAGAAATCTAATAGAAAAAGCAGGATATCATAGATTGGTTTGCCAGTATACATTTATTGAACCAAAAAATAATATACAAAAATACAACCTTAAAACTCAAATTTGCTTTAAATGGCTTTAAAACCATTTATATATTTCTATTTCAAATACTTATACTTATACTTATACTTACTAGGATTGTTAAAGATATTTGAGCCGAGCGAAGCGAACGGTTCGCTAAAATCAGACAATTTTTTCAATTTTTGTAGAAATTTATGGAAATAAGCTCAAACTTTTCAGCTCTTTTTAGCATATTTTTAATAGGCAAGGTACTTACATACCTATAAAATGTAAAAGTTTTTATAATTTCCTCTTATTAGATATAAGACTTAATGATGACATTAGATTTCAATTACTGGGTATATAAATATTATTGGATGTTCGAGTAGATAATAAGGATTGTGATGAGTACCTATCTACTATCATATTATGTAGTGGGTACTATATAATACCTAGTAGATACTCATTAATTAATTTGATTTGCATATTTGCAAATTGCAATTCTTCAAGGTGTCAAAATCGAGTAACTCTGAAAGAATATGACCATTTTGTGACTTGAGGACTTTTTGACTATATGGAACTACTCGTATCTATACGGATATTTACAAAAAGTTTCGAAAAAGTCTCCAAATGCTTTTAGTTTTTGGGTAAGGTGAGAAAGATTGATTAGGAGATTGAGATAATTTTAGCATTTTTTTTGCCTTGTGGTCATTTTTATGATAATTTTTTTAAAAGATAATTTCTAAATGTATCTAATTGTACTTATAGGTATGAATCAGGGAAGCAATTAAGGCCAAATGTAATGTACATAATTATAAGGGATTATTATATCACATTTCATTAGATTAGTTTGAAAGATTGGAAATTTTCACTTTTTGTAACTTATAGCTCATCTCATAGAGATATTATTGAAATTTTGTTAGTTTGATTCTATTCTATCTATTCTATAATCTTATGCAGACACCTACATATGTAAGAACTAAAAACTTATCAAAAATTTTAACATTTTTCAACTTTTTTTAATCTAACTATGTACAAAGATATACTAACAAACCATAAAACTAAATATCTAAATTTAAAATTCTTTAAAATTGATAGAAAAAAATCCGAACGACTCGGAGCCTTGCTAAAACTACTTACTACCAATATAAAATACCTACAAATATTTGAAATTTTTTAAACTTTTAACTGATATTTATGACAGAATCGTAGAAAAGGAGCCAGGTTGACTATTTTATATTTATTTCATCCAGTACCCTACTAGATCATTTTGTCTACTTTTCTTGAAATTTTCTGACCTCTAGATCATTTGAAAGTGCTATAAAAATTCCCAAAATTTCATTTTCAAGACTTTATCTAGTATAGATATAGGATAGGTATGAAAATGTCCCTTTTATACTAGGAATCTCATTTAAAAAATTAAAAGTAATAGATACATACTATCTAGTACATATAGTATAATGTATGCCTTTAGTAGGATATAAATATTTACAAGATTAATGTCCTTTGGCTCACATTCTAATAACTACAATTGACAAATCTAGGCTTTTTTAAAATTAAAAAATTTAGATTATAATCAGTCAAGTGTGACTAATAAGGTAAAATACGCTTTTGAATATATTATTACAAAGCCTTAGAATTTTGTCAAACTTCATCACAAGATACATTTATACACACTGAGACATACAAGTAGGGTACTGATATCTTTAGATTTAAATGAGATTTCTCAATTAGTGTTTATATCATTATTATTATTACAAGTTCCATTATTATTATTACTGTTATTATTGAATGAAGTGTATTCTTCAGAAATATTTTTTCAAAAAAAGTTTAAGTAGGTATCTGTATAATAATAATAAGGAAATGGATTAGATAGTGTCGATTAGATTACTTGTACTTTCCACTGGGCCCTTTTGGACATTTGGGGCAAAAAAATGTAAAACCCAAATTTGGGGATATTTAATTATTTATTTGTTTTTTATATACCTACTTACTACATAGTGTGTATTCTTCAATTTTTTTCAAGTGATATTTTAGGTGGAGAAGTCATGAATAATATGCTTAAAAGGATTTATCAAATGATGATTTCCCTACCTATGATTACTTCACAAAAACACTCAAAAGAACCATGAATTTTGAGCTCGAAAAATCTCAAAATTTCTCTGTTTACTCAACTAAATTTCCAAAAAGCCATCAAAAATACAATAAAGATCTTTGTAATAATCTTTCGAAAACCTAAAAGTTGACAATTTTTTTGTATTAGGTCAAAATATACTCAAAATTTCGATCTAAATTTTAAAAAATATTGAAAATGATCAAAATTTGCATAAAATTTCAAAACACGAGTATCTGTATCACAAAAATACTCGAAAAACCACGAATTTTGACCTGGCCAAAGCCTGTTTGTTTCCTCTAATAAATAGGTTTTTCAAAAATTTTGAAATCATTCAAAGTACCTACTCAAACGAGAACCTTGTATCGAAAAGGACCAAAATTTTATAATTTTTATCGATTCAAAAACACGAATAATGTTAAAATTTCTTTTTAAACTTGAAAAATTTTGAAATTTGTCAAAAGGATATCTTCGGGTTAGGCTTTCTGGCCTTTTTATACAAAGGCCTGAAAGCCGAAGATATCCTTTACCTATTCAATACCTTATTGAAGAAAAAATTGCAAAAAAATAAGCGAAAAAAAGTTTAAAATGCCATATAAATGGACAAAATTGTCAAATTTTTGGATCTTTGTTATTTGAATTCGAAAAAAGGGTCAAAATTTCGGATCTTTTGATTCAATTATAGGATTTATAGGGTCTCAAACATAACTTAAAAAGAGACAAAGAGCTTGTATCGGTAGATTAAAAATCAAAATCTACATAATATTTGATCGTATATTTAAAATTTTGAGCAAAAAATGTTTGTTTTCAACAATTTTTTCAAATTTAGGTCAAAATTTTGAACATGTTTTGAAAGACCCAAACTAAAATTATGAATTTTTTGAATTTTTCAATGATTGCAAAGATCTCATGTACGAGTCCTTATGAAAAGGAAATTTTTGAAAATTTATTTAGAATTATTCAAAAAACTCAAAATTTTTACAAAATTCTTGAGATTTTTGAAATATTTTGAGCCAAATTAGAGCTCTCAAGATGTTTGACATCATTTATCAAATATTTTTGTAACCCAGTTGAGTCCTTATCTTAATTATCTAGAATATAAGAAAATAAGATAAGGATATTGGTAAAACCTTATACAATTTTAGCTAATCTTAATTTTTAAAATCAATATACCTTTATACATAATATACCTATCTCAGGATTTCACATAGTAGGTAACAATATTTTGTAATTTTGCAATCAAATAAAATCGATTTGTAGATCTTTGTAAAATAAAATAAGAGCAAAAAAGAACTTATACCTACCTATCTTGTAATATAGATTAGAAAAAGAGCTATTAAAAAGTTTATTTAATCTTGTGTTTACTTCCTTAATTACAGACTCTAGTTGCACCATAGGCATTTTGCACTTTATTTGCTTTTTTTATATTAAAATTCATAATACAAATACTGTACTAATAGTACACACTACACAGTACAAGTGAACTTATGTATAAAGGTATTTATACGGTTAGAAAGGGGTGACTGATTTATCTCATGAGCTTTTTTTTTTGATGATTTATACCTGCTTTCGATTTCGATCAATAGACATTTTAAATATAACGTATCTAATAATACAGTACATACATAGTATCTGTAGTATAAGGGTTTTTAAATTCAAAATGAAAGTTTAACATACTATGTATTACAATGATCAAACAAAGTAAATAATAATAATCTTGTCTTGTATAAAGTGAGCAAAATATTATGTTTGGTAGAAAAGTGCATTTGGCTGTAAAGATAAAGATTAACGAGCAATTAACACGGTGGCTAGATGAGAAATTGTCTTATTATAATTACAAGGAATTGTACGAGAGAAGCAGGCACTTTATAAAATTACTATAAAGGCTTTTATAGGGTTTAGTTGTGCCATTTTGACAAAATATTTCAACTCATCAGATTCCATTGCTATTCTATGTACCGAATCCTACAATTGGCAAAAAAATTTATTTGATTCTAACTGAAATGGCTTGACAGAAATGCGGTTCTCAAATATTTGCTCTCTTTTATAGGTACTTACGATTAGAGTAGTTAATTAAATCCTAGTGTATAGGTATTTTAGGTAACAAAAATTTTTGAGTTATTTTTAATTGTCTTTGAGAGAAATCATCAAACTCTTGTAAAAGTTAGTCGAAGTAGTAGAACTTCTATAGGGCAATCGGCAAATTAAAGATCAAAATTTACAATGTTTGATCTTACATTTATTTGCCTTGTATACTTAGGTATGACTTAAATCAATAATTGACTTATTTTTGCGGTTTTTTTATTAATCAATTAATGATTTCAAAATTGGCACTAATACAAAGGTCCTAAGAACAAAATTCATAAAATTCATTTTATGTACCCTGCCTATATTAATATTACCTATGTATGTAGGTATAAAAACCAATTAAAAATTCAAAAAGGTAAAATCTCTATAAAATCTCTAATTTAGAATTATAGACTCAGGTCAAAACATCTAGAATCTAGAGTTGATATTTAGGTTTAGCATTCTGAAATTTTTTATCAAGTTTAAGGTCAAACAAGACAAAAATATCTCCAATTTTGACTGATTTTAAATCTCAAGTTTGATCGTGGTTCAAGTTAATCTAGAAATAGCACCTGCTTTTTTTATGATTTAATACTTTCAAAATTGTCATTAGGATCTCAGAATTCAGGATTTCACATTTATATCCTGGATTTCAGAATTAACAAGGATATGATTTAGTTATACCAAAATTATTATTGGCAAGTTCCTCTGCAAAAAAGTTCCAAACTGAAGCGGGAATATTCGAAAATCATAAAAAATCCTTATATTTTACGGTTTCAGTCAGTTTTTGATGATTTTTGAATATTCCCGCTTCAGTTTGAAGCTTTTTTGCAGCGCTGCAAGCCAAAATCATTCTCAAAATCGAGTTTTGGGCTAAATTTTGCGTCGGTATAGTAGGGTACTACAAATACAAAGGCATTTCCTATGCATAAATCCCCGAACCCCCCTTTTAAACTTTTTTAAGCGACAATTTGGAAACTTTTCGTTCAAAATTTTCTCAAAATTCTTCAAAGATTCTTTCGTCCTTTCAAATGGCAATCAATAATTATTTTAAATAATTATCCTAATTGCTTTGAATGTCTATTCTAACAAAAATCCACCTTAAAAGTAGATTAGAATTAACTCTATATTACTGATAATTCAAAATTCTTAAAATATAAACCAACAATGTAACTTGTGTTTCATTCAAAAATAGCTACAAATCCAAATTATAATTATTTAATTACAACTCTATAATCTGTAATTTTATGGTATTTTTTGAAGCTTTCTCGATTTGCCATGTAAATGTAAATGTAAATCTATTATTATTCTACAAATACTTATGAATGTATGGTTTAACCCAATTAAGTTAATACAGGTGGTTTGAAAAACTCACTCAAGCTAATTATAATTATTATCTATATCTAGTAGATATTTTCAATGGCAAAAATTAATTATAATTTGTATAATTTTTATAATTAGAATTAGACTATCTGTAATCTGTAACATTTTTTTCTAAATTTTTTTTCTAAACTTCTAGGCTAATAGGCAGGTATTAAAAAGTACATTTTTATACTTTAGTATTTCAACCATTTAATTCAAGATTCAAGCTCAATCCCCACAAGTCTGATATATGAGATTTTGAACCATTTATTTTGATATAAAAACCTAAAAAAACATAAAAATCATATATGATATACGAGTTGATTGTGATTTTGTTCTTGAAAATCGCCGAAGCGTGAGTTTAGAAAAAATGTGAGTTCTTTCTCTTTCACGATTTGCAACTAAAAATGAAAATAAATAATAAATATATACCCAAGTTAAAGTATTTAACACTTTTTAAAAATGCATTTAATCCATATATATTCACTATTACTATAGGGTATATAAATCATATCTAGATAGTCTAAAAGTTGTGATTTAAATAGGTCTGACATGTTTTGCCATTGAATTGTTAATGGATTGTCCAAAGATGTAAAAATATATCTGAGTTTTGAATCTTAGAATTCGTGGCTCAAGTGTCATATTTCCCATTTAAAATTGACCAAATGTCGACTTTTTTCGAATTTCTAAATATTTTTATGCTTATACTAATAAAAGTACCCTACCTAATAAGTAAAATACAGATAGCAGAATTATACCTACAATAGTAAAAATTTTGCTTAATTTGATCAAAAATTTGGATTTTTGGCTTCAAAAAAGTTTGAGAATTCTCTTTTCAAGGTAGTAGGGAGTAGGGATATTAATAAAATAATTTTATCCAAAAAAATTTCAATATTTCCGTTTAGAGTTTTACTAACTTAAATTTTCCAATTTTGGCATACCTAATTAGATATTGGGTAAAAAAAACCGACTTTTCATTAATTTTTCAATTTTTGTAAATGAACATTTGATTTAAATCTTTGCATATTTCTTGTTAGGTAGTTACTTTCAATTTCCAATACTATATACGATATACCATAGGGTAGATCTAGATAAGTAAATATCAGTGTAGAGTACAAATACTTTGTAGTAGTTAAAGAATATCTTGAGGTTATAATGGGCTTTCTGGCCTTTATATGAGGTTTACGGTTTGGTTTAACATACAAAGGCCTGAAAGCCGAATAAATCCTTTAAAACTTCAAATTCAAATGTCCAAACAATTAAGTATACCTACTGACAGATACTCGTATTAGAATAAGCCAAATAGAGCAATTTAAATTCGAATACAATACAAATATCTCGAGATTAATTTCGAGTAAAAGTGCAGAGGACTAGTATGTATCTTCATATAGGCATTTTAAGTCATAATAATCAAGTATTAGCTTAAATCTGGACTAGGGTACTTTAAAGGATTTTAAAGTACATAATATATAGTAGGATTAGAATTAGAATTGAAATTATAATATTTAAGTTGATTTTTATTTTATTTTGTGGTCGTGCTTTTTGGTAAAATGTTCTAAAACCTAGTATTATTATTCCAACAAATGGACTACATATGAAAATGAAAACTGAATTCAACTCATTAGGACCCCCATTTATTATGAGGATTTCTAACTTCAAACAGATTTGAATCCGAAATTCTAAATGAAAAATTTCACTTTTTTGAGCATTTTTACAAATTCCTTATATTATTTATTCTTAATACTAACTACTACCTACTTCATATAGTGTATTGTATTGTAATATATCTACTTGATATTACAAGAAAAGTGGCCATCCTAAAAGGATTCAAAAAATCCCCCCAATTCCATAGGATATATTCGTACTACAACTTCAATTTTAAAAAATTAAACTTGATTTAATTCGTTTGTTTTGAAACCATTTTTAAACTTATTAAGCCCAATTTGCGAAAACTTTAAGGATAGATAAGTCGAAAGCTACTTCATTTTGTCAATTAAAAATTTTATGTCCTGAAATTATGGTATGCAAATTAAAATCAAATCTAATTAAAAAATTGCTTGTTTGGTCCAATTTGTTCAAGAAATTCACTCAAAAATAAATCCAAATTAATGCCTACGAGTACTATTATACATGATTCAAATTTTTTTCAAAAATATCAATAATCAATTATTCTTACTTCAAAATCGTGTCAAATTTGATCTAAATCTATAATGGCATTCTTATCTAAAATTACAATTTTGAAATTCTAAATTAAGTAGGTAATCTTAATCTGATGAAGCGATTTTTGTCTAAAAAAGGGCAAAAATGATCAAATTTTTAAATAGAAAATCGGGTCTAATAAATCGACTTCAAAAGTCAAAAGGATATCTTCGTGTTAAAATAAGGCTTTTAGGCCTTTATCTAAGGTCTAACATGGTAATGGCCTAAAAGACTTTTGACTTTTGAAATACAGACAGAAATTAAAAGCACTATAGCACAAATCTTTCTACAAAAAAAGCTAAAAATCTTATCAAAACAAAACGACCAAGTATATATTCCTTAGATATTAGGTATACCTATTAGTAATTTAAACTTATGACTTGTACAGGGTACTTAAGTTGTCATTAGATTAGTCATAAAAATAAAAATAAAAACAAATGGGAAGTTGCAGCAACAAAGTTTAATTGATAATTGATACTTATTAAATGTCTTACAAAATTGTAAATTAAGATAAGAAAATTTAATGAAACAAGTCTCCTATACACTACACTGTATATTGAAATATGAAATTGAATTTAAAACGATATCGAAAAAAGGGTTAAATTAAAAAGGGTAAATAGGTTAGTAGAGGATATTGCACAAACCCAATTGTTGACTTAAAAATTTATAAAAAATAATTATTACTTATAAGTAGGGTACTATTCTTATGATAGTCATATTTATTATTATTTATGTGCTAAATATTTGCAAATTCGAATAATTTGACTTGTCATGATGACTTTGGTTATTTGTCCTTTTGGTTTATTTAATTTTGAACCAAATCCTGCCCTTCACAATGCAATAGGTAAAATAGGGTAGGTAAAGAAAGTGAGTTTGAAAAATCGTGTTGATTTGATTAATGAAAAAATTGGTCACATTTTGTATGTAGGTACTTATAGTAGTAATAGAATAGGAGAGTCGTTTATAATATAATAAAAATACTCTATATTTAAGTCAAAACTATTAAATATAAATTAATCATGAACAAATGCGAGAAATAAAGGGGTCATTATAGAGAATAAAATTTACACACCCACATAAATTTGCTATTTTAAAAAATTTTTAGCTCGAGTCTCCCTACATTTATCTATCTATAGGTAAAGTCCTATAGGACTTTTTGGACATTTTGGACACAGTTGCTTTTGAAATATCTACCCTAACTTTTAAGATTTAGAAAAAAATAAATTTTTAGAACTTGAAATGACTTTTTGACCAAATAGACCCAAATTTTCAGTAGAATTTTACCCAAAATATTCCAATATTTGAGTGTTTTCAGTATCAGAGGATCTACTTGTAGGTAAGAAATAGGTTTAAATTAGCCTTTTGTGTAAAATGATTGCTATATTTTGTCCGTTTACCGATATTTTTACGTAAAATATCCAAATATATTTTCAAAAAGTTGCGTTGTCTTTGACTGTAATTTAATGAGATCCTGAGCAAAATTTACTAAAAATATTGAGACTATTATCATACAAAATTTTTTAATATTCCATATTCTAATTTGAAATACCTTGAATTTTGAACTTTGATCTAGTAAAGAGTAAGTAGGGTATCATTATTTGAAATTTTTGTAGGGAAATTGAGCTTTCTTGATGGTTAAATATGACTTATATGTGTCTCATTGTCTGACTTGTAAAGCATTCAAAACTCCCTATAATACTCTGAATACTTTTACTTTCCATAAAAATCTCAAAGACTTTTCAATCCAATCTATTATTTCCTATGATCTATTATGTGTATTTTAAAATAAAACAAGAAAAAAAAAGTTCAATAGTCATTCACCTTATGTAGTCCATAGTACTATACCATAGTACTCAAGATTTGATATCAGAGAAATAAGGATTTTGAAAAAAATCTTGTACTTGTATAATACCTATTACTGATACAAGTTTTTAGACAATTTATTTTAACTATTATCTGTATATACTACTAGTATGTACTTATTTAGATTACAAATATGTCAGCAGTACTACCTTCCTATTCCTTATCACAATCACTAATCTGAAATATTTAAAATAGTTAACAAGATAGTGTAATACCCAAAGAAAAAATTAATTATTGTAAAGTGCTTAACCTGCCCATACGAGTAATAGTGTACTTACTCGTACTAGTACCTTATGAAAAGGCTGGTTTTTTGGTTTGCATTTTATTTTTATTTTTATTAGCAAGTGTATGTAATAATCACTTGAAGCTATTTCTTATAAGTATAAGGTACATATTATGTACTTAACCTGCGAGTACATATAATATTATGCATATTGATAGTGTACTAATAAATTGAATATCTGTATCAGGCATTTGGTCAAATCCCTTAACCTATAATGTGTAAAATTCTAAAAAATTCTAAAAAAGAGATTTGCATTATTTTAGTTAAATTTCATCCCTATTTTGTTTGAATTTGCCCTTATACTATTGGTCTAACTTTATCTCATGTATAAATTAAGACAATTTTCTTAGTTTAGTTAAGTTTAGGTTAGGATTTTATATAATTTTTGGGTTAGTTTCATACAGGAATAAAGTTAGACCAATAATATAGGGACAAATTCAACCAAAATAAGGATGAGATTAAATTGAAGCATTTTGAAATCGAGTAAATATGTATTACCAAATTTTATTTTTAAAATTTTGGCCTAATTTCTAAAAATCTGTAAAAATATCAAAATATTTTTAAAAAAGTTTTATTGTTGCAACAAGAAGTAACATATCTGCAGTCTAAATTTGAAAAATCTAAATGTACAAAAAATCCAATTTTTGATAATTTTAATTCTAAATAGCTTCGAAGGTAGCGATCAGTATTTTGATAACTTACTGAAATGATTGTAGATTATAGTTTTTTTTATCAAAATGTCAAAAATCTTTGAAAATTTCAAATCACTTGAATCTAGAGGTTTGAAAGACTATAGCTTAGAAGCATTTACTCAAAAATTTGACAAAACTTTAGCTCATCCTGCATCTTAAGCACATTTTTAGCTAGGAAAAATTATCAAAAATATTTGGCCAGATTTGAAATTTGCCATTTTGTCCTTCGACTAAACATCCTGAAGCTCAAAAAAGTGATTAGGTACTCGTATATGAGTAGAAGGAAATTGTATAATTACCTCAAGAGTTCTAAAAGTCAACTTTGTCTCTAATAAACAGTAATAAAATGTACATTTTTTATATTGAAATTGAGGTATTTGGCTACTACTAGTACCATACAAATACATATTCAATTTCAATCATACCATTATTATGATATGGATATGGTATATAAATTATATGGGAATTTTTTTCTCTTTCTTAAAGTTCTCACAGTTTTAATAGAAATAGTAAATTGCGTATAAATTGTATGAATAAAAAAAACACATGTAATGGTATTGTAAATTGTAACACTTTTGCTTTTGTTTTCAATTTTCAAAAATTCTACTACTAGTATCAGTATACTCAAGTATAGTATCTGATTGTGTATTTAGTATTTGTGTATGTGTATGGTATCAGGATACGCATTTTTAAAGTGCTTTCACAAATATTTAAATGGTCATTTAAACCTCATAAGTATTTAATTAGAATTTTACCAGCCACTTGTATGGTACCCTACCCATAAGTCAAAAATTACACATTTCTATCAGAAATTATCAAAAAATGTGAAAATATAATACCAGGCACTTGGAAGTTCTTAGCTTTTGAAATAAAAAAACTTATTTTTCTTATAGAAAAGTCGTTTTTTTACAAATTCTCAAAATTTTGATCAAAATTCACTTTAAAGTTCCGTGTGACTTTTTTATACTAAGGATAAGTCCGAATCAAAATTCTGTTTTTGATTTCCTAAATTTCATGAAATATTTAAAGTTTCATCAAGATACTCAAAATTTTGACCAAATTGCTTTACAGATTTATTGAAATGTTTTAAAAATTCTCAACTATCTACATAGGTAGTCCAGAAATGATTGTTAGTTAGAATTTCTGTAAAATTTTGAGAATTTTTAAGCAACTCTTGTTTAATTTGTCATCCCTATTTTGGCATATTGTTATAGTGGTAGTATAGGTTAGGATTTTTTTTTTAAATTTTGGGTTAATTTAATACAGAGGTAAATTTAGACCAAAAATATGGCTAAATTCGGTCAAAATAGAGATTAAATGAGTCTTTTTAAACTACTTTTGATCTGGAAATCTGA
This sequence comes from Nanhermannia cf. coronata Gr-Ori-00579, assembly GCA_034699045.1. Lineage (NCBI taxonomy): Eukaryota > Metazoa > Arthropoda > Arachnida > Sarcoptiformes > Nanhermanniidae > Nanhermannia > Nanhermannia cf. coronata Gr-Ori-00579. The sequence continues at coordinate 20,750 of JAQIXA010000064.1, read as the reverse complement.
AATCAAACACTCGTAGCAATAAGACAGCATTGCTCTCTGAGCCAAGTGTCAGGTTTTCTTCCAATTGGTCATAAAATGCACAAATTGTTAGGTAAATTCAAATAAAAATAAAAGTCTAATAATATGTGCAATTAATATGTCTATCTAAAGTTTAAGAAAATGCCCCAGAAAATGTAAGTTATAGGGTACTGTATGAGATAGATAAGACAAGACAGGTTAATTACACAGTCGTAAATATGTTTACAAAATGTTTTGATAAAAATTTGTAAATCCATTAATTTATAAATTTGTATTCTGAACTCGATAGAATCGGGTAATTAAAGGCAGTTGAAAGGATATGAGCAATTTCGATAAATTATATTTGTAAAAATAGTTGATCAATTAAAAAATATGCAAAAAAATTAGAGGTGTGTTCTTTACAGAATGTATACTCAATTACATTTTGGAGTTAATTGCACAGTTTTTACACAAAAAATTAAGCAATCCTAATTAATTGCAATCATTTCAATACATTTAAAATTTCTCTATAATGATCCGATATACTTAATTTTGTCTAAAAAGTTGCTCTATATAAAGAAATTCTTTCAAAATAATCTCGAATTTAACATTCAAAAGGCCAAAAAGGGCATTCAAAAATAGGCTTCTTTGTATTTGAGCATGAATATTTTGGTATTTTGATCAAAAATTTGATTTTTATAGGTATTCTTCGAGTCAAATTTTGAGTAGATTTTGATCAAAAATCTAAAAGATTTGGTATTTATTGTGATTTTTCTAGTCAAATTTTGACTTGATTTTGATGAAACTATCAATGTCAATGAGCCAGAGAATCAGTTTTACCTATAATGACTGATGAAAAAGTTACTTTATACTGAAATCTCTTTAAAATAATCTTGAATTTAGGATTCAAAAAGCCTTAAAAAGAGGTTTCATTGTATCTGACTTTGAATATTGTGATAAAAAATATGAATAATTTTTGATTTTTCTAGTCGAAAATTGACTTGATTTTGATCAAATATTTCAATTAATCTCGTATTTCAAGTTTAAACTTAATTTTCCTAATCAGAGACCAATAATTTGACAAGATTTTTATAAAAAATTTTAAATTTAAAAGGTCAATATCAAATTATTGATCAAAAATTTGACATTTTTACATGTTCAGTTGAATGGTTTTTTGAAATTGAAAGGATCTTTTTTTGCTAAAAATTTTAAATTATCAAAGTAAATGAGAATTCCCATAAGATTGGCATTTTCCGTTCTTTTTAAAAGTCATTACCTTTGCCTTTTTTTTGCTGATAAAATAAATAATTACGATTGCATTTACAATTACATTTACAATAGTTATAACTTTTTAAAATTGATAAAGACTTTGAGAACTTGAACTCAAGTTTTGTACTACTAGTAGTATACTGTAGTAGTAGTAGGTTACAATTACATTTAATTTCTTAAAACAAGTATTAATTATAATATAATTTAATGGATTTATTTCTCATATACCTACCTATACTGTAGAATGTATGGTTGATGTGCTTTTAGATTCGAAAATTCACTGACACACTTTTTAACACTCTAATAATTATACCATAGTACACTAATACTGCAAGGTATACCTGTAATTTATATACTATCTTTACCTATTAGTAAGTATATATTATAGAAGTATAGGGTACAATAAATGTAATTTATACTTTTTGTGTAATTTATCATAAAATTAAATGGACATTGACAGAATTTACAACAAATTTTACAAATTTTGAATTGTAAATTGCTATCGAAAAAAATATCAAAAAATGCATTTTGATAAGATAAGGAAATATTTTCTTGGCCTAAGGTTCAATTTTACACTTTACTACGAGTATTCTGCATTCTGCATTAGCAAAATTAGCAAATTCAACAGAGGTTTGTACCTTGTAGGTCCGCTTGTTTATGTCCAATAATGGTCAATTATATTGGAATCAAAATGTCAGAGCTCAAAATTTTTCATTGAAATTGTCTTTCATCAAGAGATTATTATAAATTTGAATGCTATAATATCAGTACTTGTGCTATTTAAAATGTCAATTATAGCTTAGATTTTTTGACATACCTACATATTAGATCTGTAATCTTTCAGCTTTTTCCTTGATATGATAGGTAATATATGAATAATTCATGTAAATTTTTCAAAATTTTTAAGATTTTGGGACTTTTTTTGGAATAATAATGGCTCGAAATATTAACGAAATACCTAGAGGTCTGAAATAATTAACTAATATGCAAGATCCCAATGTATTACAATTACAATTACAATTAAAATCAAAATTTTGATTTTTTTTGCTAAATTTCGAGCTTTGGGGGTAAAAATCTTGAAATTTTGGTCTAAAATCTAAAGTAGGTATCTATCAATAGAAATCTCTCTACGGAGTATTCAAGGTAAATCATTTTAAAGAAATGACATTGAGGTTTTGAGGGAATCTTTATGATCTATATTTCATTAACTAAATTTTAATTATAATCTATATACTCCTGTATTTCAGTACTTGTATAAATCACAAATCTGCATATTTGAGTGCTTATCATTTGAATATTTTATGAGATTTTATTAATAACCCCAATATAAGTAATATCTCTTACTTACATTCTGAAAGAAAAAAAAACTCAACAAGACTTAAAAAAAATCTAATTCTAAAACCTTGAATTAATTGGAGCAAAAACACAACACCCCTGCTGTTGTACCTACTGCTATTTAAAATCTAATTTAATTTTTTTTTGAAAAAAGTCCTATTCTCAACCTTCACCAGGTGTTCTTGTCCGACATGTCATTTGCTTTTGGTGTAAATTACTTTATTACCTATACTGACTACTGATACTATAATTTGGTAGTAGCAATAAATGCATTGTAATTTAGATAATCCAAAAAAAATGAAAAATCTGAACATTTCGAGCAAGGTAAATTCACTTAAAAGTGAATTCTCTCAAGCTCCAATTAAATATATTACTTATTTACTTTTTAATTATTCCATCCATCTAGTAAAATGCAATTAAAATATAAAAGTTGTCTTGTCTTGTATTTGGTACATTTATCATAATATACGAGTATTCTAGTAAGTATAATAAAATAAGTATAATGTATGTATCTAATGTGTACATTGCCCATTTAAAATACATAATTTATAATAAATCGCTATAACCATCAGAAAGACCAAAGTTTTGTCCTATTTATATTATTGATAATTAGCTACTGATCTTGAGAAGGTCCCCTATATTGTAGGGTACCTAATAATAGTTTATGCTATACATTTAGACCATTTATTTCATATAATTCAGCTCTGAAAAACACAAATTAAGTTCTTATCTTTCGTATTTAAACCTAAATCAATTTTATAAATAGGTATTATATATAAATGAATATCATGCTCAGTATCAGTTAAAAACAGTTTTACATAAATGATTCTGATTTTTGTTCTGATGCATTTTTTATAGATATTTTTAATAGGTAGGGAGGGTAGGGTACTTTATAAAAGTAGGTACATAATAATGAAATGACCTAGGACATAAAATTTTGTCAATTTCATTATCTAAATCTGTGGAAAGTTTGGTCTCAAAATGTAAAAATACTTCAGAAATTTTGCGAAAAATGCAAATAATTAGATGACTTTTTGCTTGATCTTGATTCTTGATATTTTAAGCTTGAAATTTTCAAGCCAAAACTTAAAAAAATTGAAAAAATTTTGCCAAAAACTGACTTATTAATAGGTGCAATTTTAAACTTTCAAGATACAATTTTAAAAATCTTAAGGTTCTTAAAATTTTTCAAACTCTAACTCTAATAAACGTCCAGAAATTTCAGAAATTTCACAAAAATCAGACAGAAAGGGTCGGCTTATTAACCCTTTTTGAATGTAAGCCAATACTTTGTAGTCCTAAAGGCCTTATACTCGTAGATACTGTAGATAGAGATAGTAAGCCAAGTATCTTTGTATAAGAAAAATGAACAAGTTCTTGATGAAATAAATTTAAATTTAATAATATTGAGAAAGGTCAAAGTACCAGCATAATATAACATAACATAACAGATATACAGTAGGAGATCTGATTGAGAGAAATTCTAGAAATCAAATCTCTATTATGTCCTATTACATTTATCAATTAAGTTGAAAAATTCAATAATATCAAAAAGTATCTACTATCTGTAGTATCAAGACTCGTAATTTGTAATAGAAAATATAATGATAATAAATATCTAATGTAATTGGTAAATTACTCAAATGTACATGTAATTTGTAATCCAATATATTAGAAAATATCATAATTATGAGTATTATTTGAAAAATTTCAAGAAATCTTACCTTTTTTTCAAGTTTTTCAAAGAATTTCTGTGTCAAATGAGGTTCAACTATTGATATCGGTCATTTATTCATAATTCTGAATATTTTCTCATCAAAGTCTTTATATAAGGACACACCCAAGCTAAAAACTATAGACTTTTATATTATAAAATGATTTTATGATTGATTAAAAGAAAGAAAGTCAAGTTTACAAAATATACTAGAGTAAGATTACTAAAAGTCAAAGTTATTGAATTTGTTTTTTTTTTTTACTTTGAACCCCCTCGAGTGCTTTTAAGATGTAGATGTAAAATTGTTAAAGGAGAGAGTTTTTATAAACTATATTTTATACTAGACACTCTCACACACAAGTTCAATTAGTTTTTGCAAATTTCATAAAAAATCAAAAGTCCTTTAAAATGGTTCAATTATCTCAGAAAATTCCAAAAAAAATCAAAAGTTTTGATTGTCCAGAGATCAGAGAGATCCTGGAGATTTGAGATTTCTGAAACTTTTGAGATTTTGAAGCTTTGCACTTTTCTTGGTTTAATTGAGATGATTGTAATTAAAAAAATGATGGTTTTTCGATGGTCTATGATGATGATGAATGTGTAGTAGTCAAGGGTTGATGATTGACTGAACGGTTGGATAAGTGTAGATCTCCTTTTTGGCCGAGTTTTTCCACCCCTTTCTTGAATCTTGACTGACTGACTTGGCTTCACCTTATAGTGTACAATTTACAATTTACATTTTAAGTTTAATAATGTAGGTACATTTTATTCTATGAACAAAGATACTTTTACTCTCATACTCGTACACAAGTATCTATATTACTGTGTGTGTAATGTACTACTACGAGTATTTTATTTACTGTGTTATTGTCCAAATGTAAGATATTAGGTATGTACTAGTAAATAAGCCGTATGAACATGCTACATATTCTTATTAATATTTAACTTCACTTGTACACTCTGTAATTTAGTGTAACAAGTTAATTTAAGCTTTAATTTCAAAGTGTTTAACTTTAAAATTTCTAATATTCAATCAAGTACCTACACAATTTAAAAAAATGAATAGAATAAAATTGGACTTTTTTCAAAAATTACAATAATTAGAATAAATATAGGTAGATAATATTTTTAGTAGGTAATCTAAATTTGAGGATCTCTATCTCTAGGTATAGGATAGGTACTCAAATCTCAACTCAACATATTTGTAAAATATGACATATTTTAATTCAATAAAACACCTACATTTTCAGATAATAAATTTTTACATTTTAATTAGGTACGTATATTTTGGACAAATTATTTTAATAAGATTATTGAAACCAGAACCAGAACCAGAATAAGGTCATTGTAACTTTGATCCTTAAACTTATGTATATATTCCAAAAATATCAAGATTTTGTAACAATTTAAAGAAAAATGAGATTTAATGTACCATATGTACGAATAGATAGATCTTATGAATTTAGATTAGGTCGATAATTTTTAAAATGCATGAGCAAAACATTGTTTAGTGACTTTATAGAGAAGTTTTCTCTGATATATGACATGAATGACATATCATGTATGTAATTTAAATAACCTACCTAGGCATATAGTAGGTACTATACTAAGGTATAATTTTTGTTTCATTTATTTAGGTATTTGTAAAATAAAAAATATAAGCCATATCGATGCTTAAACCTTATTCATTTTTATAAAAACGGTAAAAATTTCAGCTCTGAATAACCTGCTATTACCCTAGGCTTTGAAATGTATAAATTATTTTATAATCGAGGTCAGAATCTGGTATTTCAGAGCTTTTTATAAATCAAAAGACTGTAAAAAGTATCAGCATAATATCAAAAGCACAACACCCCAAAGTTTGGTCAACTTTTTTAGAATAGGGCTAAAACTGGGATATCTTTGTTTACTATTCTAGCGGGATTCGATACGTTGACCAACAAAATTTTTATTGATATTTCTAATTCTATTTCTGCAGCTTGTTCTTGTTGTCCTTGACTTGCTTGTTTTTGTTTCGATTCCATCATTAATATTTACTCCAGATTGACCAGAGTTAGTTTCCTAGCACTCCATTGTCATCGTCAACTTCATTTTGTGTCATTTAACAGCTGTCAGCGACTTCTCTCAGGTACAAGTAAAATGTCCCAACAACCGAAAATTGCGAGTTTCTTCACCAAATTGACACCCAAGAAAGTTGATGCTCCAGCACCTGCTAAATCATCAAAGGATGATGAGTCTGTTTCAGGTAAGAATATTTCTTTTATATCATTGACATTGGGTCAGGGCCGGGGTCAGTTCTTTATAGTTTTTTTTATCTGTATCATGGATTTTATAAGGAATAAGATTTAGATAATTTTAGATAAATAAAGCCTACAGCCTAATAGGTATAAACTAAACATTTTTCATTTCCTACATAAGTCGAGGTCGCTAGGTCAGGTTTATTTTAAAATAAATAATTTATAAAAGGCTTATTTAATTTGGATCCCCTAATTGGTAACTTAATAATGTCATGTCACCTATATAGTATGTGTATCTTATTGTTCAAACTCAAACATTATGTAGTTTTTGTGTTATTCCTTTTTCAATTATTGATTAGTAAATCAAAGTTCAAAGTTACTATATTATCCATTGATTTAGTAGTAATAGTTTAGGTATACAGATTTAGTTTTTAATGGTTTTTTATATTTTATAGGTAGCGATGATGATATCGTAGAAATCAACTCAAAAGGAACTAATGGTAAAGGTAGTGGTGGTGGTGGAGCGATTAAGATCACAAAATCTAAACCGAAGATTGAGTCATCATCGGATGAAGATGTTAATGGGAAAGATGACCATGATGAAGATGTAGAAGAAGAAGAGGAGGAAGTCAAGCCCAGGTCGAAAATTTACAAAAGGAAGAAGGCTATAATAAGTGACGACGAGGATGATGAAAAAATGGATGTTGATAAGGATGAAGAAGATGATGAGAAAGTAGTTAAAAATAGAAAGAAGTTGCCTGTGAAGAATGGTAAACCAAAAACTAATGGTAAAAAAATTGAATCATCTGAAGGAGAGGAAGAAGAAGTAGAAAAAGTTTCTAAGAAGAAAAAGTCTGCATCACCTAAAGCATCACAGGCAAAGAATAAAGTAAAAAATGAATCAGCTGTCGGAGATGAAGCAGTTGAAGATGAAGATAAAGAAGAAGAAGAAGAAGAAACAGTTGAAGATAAAGAGGATGAAATAGTTGGAGATGAAGATGAAATAGTTGAAGAAAAGAAGGAGGATAAATCGGCTGGTAAAAAAGAGGGAAAAGCCAAGAAAAAAGAAAAAGCCGAGAAAAAAACAGCAGAGGCTAAAACTCCTAAACAAAAGCCAAAAGAGTCAAAACCAAAATCGTCAACAAAAAAACCTGCTCAAAAAAGGGGCTCAAAATCTAAAAAAGATGACGATAAATCAACAATGCCCAAGAGCGCTTTCAGTAGTGATGAGGAAGAAAAAGATCAACCGGTCAAGAAAAGAACAAAATCGGATGAAAAAGTAACCGAGGTTAAGAAAAAATCTCCTATTCCTCTGAAGCCACCAATGCCATTACTTTCAACTCCGACAACTACAATGTCAATTGCAGCCAGTGCTAAAGCTGGAAAAACCGAATATTTAGTTACTAAATCATCAAACGAGTATGATCCTATAGAGCATGCAATATGGAAAAAAGGTCAAAAGTAAGTAATTTTAACTTTATTTGTCATATTTGTTTTTTACATTTTATTTTATTTTTGTGTAAGTTTAGTGTGTACTTATCTTATTTGTTTGTAATCTATATTTATTTAAATTTTTATAGAGTACCCTATTTAGCACTAGCAAAAACATTGGAAGCGATTGAAGATACGAGCTCAAGATTGAGAATTATCGAAATATTGTCCAATTTTTTCAGATCAGTTATTCTTCTCTCGCCAAATGAGCTATTATTTAGTTTATATCTTTGTTTGAATAAGTTGGCACCTGCATATGAAGGTATTGAACTTGGTATTGCAGAGACTAATATAATGAAGGCTATTGGACAAGCAACTGGAAGATCAATGGACAGTATTAAAACTGCTATGGGTGAAAAAGGTGATTTAGGATTAGTTGCTGAAGCCAGTAGATCAAATCAATCTAGATTGTTCCAACCAGCGGCTCTTACTGTTGATAGTGTATTTAAAAAATTAAAGGAAATTGCATCAATTACCGGCAATACATCTCAACAAAAGAAAATTGATTTAATAGTGTCGTGTTTGGCTGCATCGAAGCAATGTGAGGCTCGATACATTGTTAGATCACTTGCTGGAAAATTAAGAATTGGCTTAGCTGAGCAATCTGTATTACAAGCACTTGCTACAGCTAATTATTTAACACCAATGAATCAAGATATGGATAAAAAATGGCCACCGAAAACTATTAATGCTGGAAAAGGTGTAAATAAAGATACTTTGAAAAAGCAAATTGATGATGAAGCATTAATACTCAAGTCCTCATATTGCGAATGCCCAAACTATGATATTTTGATTAAAGCACTAATTGACCGTGGAATTAAAGGATTGTCGAAAATATGTAAGCTTACACCAGGTATTCCACCAAGACCAATGTTAGCTCAACCCACAAAAGGAGTTCAAGAAGTTTTACGTCGTTTCGAAAATATGAAATTTACATGCGAGTATAAATATGATGGGGAGAGAGCTCAGGTAAATTTGTAGTTAACTTTATTTTGAGTCAAGTTAAATCTGATATAGGTTTATAAAAATATATAAAATTAAATTTTCTTATTTTATTTATTTTAGATTCATTTACTTGAGGATGGATCAATTAGAATTTATAGCAGAAATCAAGAAAATAATACAACAAAATATCCGGATATTATTTCAAGATTTAAAAAAACAATTCAAGGTGATGTTAAAAGTTGCATTATTGATTCAGAAGCTGTAGCTTGGGACCCTGAGAAGAAGATGATTCTTCCATTCCAAGTTTTGTCAACGAGAAAACGAAAGGTAAATAAATAAATAATTACAATACGCATACTCATACGAATTAAGAATAAGCTAAAAGAATACTTTAAAAATTAATATATTTTATTTTATTTTAGGATGCTAATGAAGCTGAAATTAAGGTCCACGTTGTTTTGTATGCTTTCGATCTGATTTATTTAAATGGTGAAAGTTTAGTTAAGAAGACATTCATGGAGAGAAGACAACTTTTAAAAGATAATTTTAAAGAAGTTGAAGGTGAAATGGTTTTTGCCAAAAATCTTGATACAGATAGTATGGAAGAAGTTCAAGAGTTTTTAGAAGAATCTATTAAAGGTAATTAATTTTATATTTTTAATAAAAATAATCAAATCAATTGTTTAACAACTTTAAAAATCTTTTAGGAAATTGTGAAGGACTGATGGTAAAGACTTTAGATGTTAATGCAAGTTATGAGCTTTCAAAAAGGTTTGTAAAATTATGTTATATTTATGTCAATACGTACCTAAATAATCTAGGTAGGGTATATAATCTTTAATATACGAGTATGTATTATATTCTAATATATTTATAAAATCTATTTTTTTCAAAAAGGAGTCACAAATGGCTCAAATTGAAAAAGGATTATTTAGATTCTGGTGGTGATTCATTGGATTTAGTTGTTATTGGAGGTTTTCTTGGTAAAGGAAAAAGAACTGGTACTTATGGTGGATTCCTTTTAGCCTGTTATGAACCAGAAAATGAAGAATTTCAAACTATTTGCAAAGTAAAATAAATTTTAAATTATTTATTACAAGTCAAGTACCTAGTCACCTAGTGCATTTATAATTTATTTACATTTATTTTATTATAATTATTATTATTTAGATCGGAACCGGCTTTAGTGATGAACAACTTGCACAACATACCGAAACTCTAAAACCACATATCATCAAAAATCCTAAGCCTTATTATCGATCCCACTCAAATTTGACTCCTGACCATTGGTTTGATGCTGTACAAGTTTGGGAGGTTAAATGCGCTGACTTATCATTATCGCCTATACACACTGCTGGAGCCGGAATTGTAAGTTTATAAAGTAGTAAAAACATTTATTATAGGTATTAGGTATAGGTACTATGACTATGTAGGTATTGAATATTTTACAAACTAAATATGACTACGAGTAGCCAGCAGTAGTATAGAAGAACGTGTAGTAGGGTACCAGTAGTATGTCTAGTAAATTAGAGATAAGGATATAAGATAAAAAAAAATGTTTCTGACTTTGTATAAATCCTTGAAATTATGAAAAATATAGTTCATTATTAATTTCATATCATTCATTTTTTTAATTTATATATTTTTATTTATAGGTTGATGCTGTAAAAGGGATTTCACTCAGATTTCCTAGATTCCTTCGTATTCGGGATGATAAGAATGCAGAAGATGCTACATCAGCATCGCAGGTTGCTCAAATGTATAAAGGTCAGGAGCAAGTTAAGAACGTTAGTGCTTCCAAACCCAAGTTAGAAGATGACGATGAAGATTTTTATTAACTTTTTTCAGTAGTAAAAGGTAAACGGATCATATTATTTATTTTTTAGTTAGGTATTTTTTTTTACAAAAGATAAATTACATTTACATTTACCTACTGGTTAATCTCAATAATCCAGAGCAATTCAATAATTTATGAATTCAGATACAGAAAATTATAACCTTTTTTCTTTTGTTAAACTTATTTTTATTTTACTCACTCAATGAACTATTATTTTTGTAAATTTTAAAATTGTACCAAGTTAGGATTCTTATCATCTTATTCGTATCATCTTAATTAACTGATATATTTTTTCTTTTCTCATTTAACTTGTACTTATACTCCGTACTTGTACGTGTAGGATTTCTTATTTAAATACGTACCTAGGTTGTATATAAGGTATTTATAAATTATAAACATACAAATACCTTCTTCTTGATCTTTATTATACACAAAGTATAGACATGTTGTTAATATTCTCATGTTATATTCTAAAAATAAATTACAAATAGTACCTACTAATCTTAAGTTAGGTTTAGAATATATTTAAAAAAAATGAAATAAAAATACCGATGAGTATCGGTATGTATCTTATCATTCTGAATTCTGTGTATATTTTTTGTGTCAATGGAATTTATTTTTATGGTTCATTTTATTCAAGAATAACAAGGCTATTTTTATTTTAGTTTAGTTAAAGGAGTTAAAAGTTAATTTTAAAGTCATGGTATACAGTTACAGTATACGGTAGGTAGTAAGTAGGTATAGGTATAAATAGTGTATAGGTATTAAAATTAAAATGTTAATATTTTAATTATGTTACGTAATAGTAAAGCTAGGTAAATAAGTAGTAGTGTAAAACAAATCCGGAAAAATCATAAAAAATCATTATAAAATTTATTGCTTCTAGTTTTCTACAATAGGTTATAAATATTATTTAATGGGTTGAATGGTTACTTGATACTTGATACCTAGGTACATATTAATAACTTCTAACTAACTACTAACTACTCGACTCCTTACTTGTAGTATATATTATTTGTATCTGATACTGATAGCGATATGACTGGATTTACTCCGATATATCAGCAAAAAAAATTTTAAGTAGGTAAATAAGCCTTTAATTTTGATTTCGATTACATAATTTTATGAACATTCTTATACGATACATAGTAGGTATAAATAATAAGGCTTAATTTTAAGATCGTAAGTAGGTAATAATATAAATACTTAACGTACTTTACGATACTATTAATAATTGACCGAGAAAGCAATAATAGCTAACTAACCCTTCCCTTAACTCAATTAAACTTACAATTTTAAAAATATGTACCTATTACAATTTAAAAACTTCAACCTTTGCAATGAAAATTGAATCGTTTCAATTTCCTTATTCACTCAAAAAATCAAAATACCTGACCTGATAGGGTACTGATGTAGTAAAAGAAAAATAAAAAGATATACCTAGGTAGGGTAGGCAGTAGGCACTTTATTCTCTAAACTCGATTCGATAATGCAATGTCTCCTTTATTATAACGTTGTCTCTAATCATTATTCATCGTTAAAAAATTCTTTTTCTCAATATTTCTTTAAGATATCAATTAAATTTAAATTGGCCTTATGGCGTTTCATATTTCATATTTTATTAACATTTGAAACTTTGGTCCTGCCTGCTTGTCCTGAGTTTTTAGGCAAAATGGAGGTAAAGGTACTTAATTAAGAATTTTTAATAAAATACCTTTATATTATAGATCTTATTTGATATTTGATAGTAGTACCTACTTAAAATTTAAAATACATAAATTACAGATAAGAGTCTCTGTATAAAGTACCCTACTCTATAAACTTGTCCCTTAGATTTATAAAGAAGTTTTACTGTACAACAAGTTCGGGTAAAACGGTTTTTTAATTTTTTTCAAAATCATCGATGAATTTCTTCAAAACCAAACCAAAACTTTCACTTTCGGGGGCATATTGAGAGTATTGAGATGCTCTATGTATTATGGGTTGTTATTTGAAAAGAGCCCCAATTTGTGTGCGCATTATAGAGGTTCTAGTTGGTAGGCTTTTTTATTTTTTTGCTGGGATTTTGGGCTCTTCAGTTTCAGTCTGAAATCATCAGCAGATATATGAAGTAGGAGAAGATCCGATCCCTTTTTTTAACATCAAAATAATCGCCACATTAACATCTTAATGGCTGACTCGGAAAAGCAGACCGAAACACCAAAGGCTGCTAAAGAAGTCATCGGTAAGTGACCCTTCAAATTGACCTTTTACACCCCACCATTCGACCCCAAAGGGCCTGTGAAAAAATCAAAAATTTCGGTTTTTTCACTCATAAATGCTCATATAGTCACTATAGACTTGTGGACGCTTCGCCATTTTTCCCCTATAAAATCCCTATACCTATATTAAGATATACCTACTAACCATTTTTTTCGGATCTTTAGGATTCGATTCGGGTATTTTTAGATTTATTACGTAATTTTAATTATACATTTAGATAGATATAAGTACTGATGATTTAAGCTAGATAATTGCCATTACATAGTTAGATGATTGTAGAAATGTACAAGGTAGAATCTCGTGGTGTTTACCTAGAGTGAAAATAATTTTTAGTAGTGGTATTTTGATAACAAAGGGTCATGTAGTAATATATGCATAATATGCGTAGGTCAATTAAAGGCAGGATTAGATGAAATTGGGACTCGACTAGTGTCATTTTGCGTCCTTCAATTGTAATTAGTGGTAGTTGTGTTTTTTATTGTGTATTTTTGCCGGTTAAATTAATTATTGCCTAAGGCATTACTGGCTAGAGGATTTTCATTTTAAATTTTAATAAATGCGAATGATCATTGAATTGATCAATTTACTATTTTATTATTTTACTATTTATTAATATATTAGTAGTGCAATGGTAATGGAGATAGAACCACGAGCACAAGTTAAAAGATAAGAAATTGGAATAATAAATAGGTAGGTAGATAATATAAAATTTTAATGACTACCTAGGCCTATTTAGTTATGTAATAGACATACCTAGACTATAATTATATTTATGATAGGATTAGATAGATAAATAATTTAGAATTTTATACTGCATAATTTATCTCATACCCTTTCAATAAATATAAATAAGAAAAAAAATGAAATATTTTGGACATGATCCCAGAGATTTATCTTTTTGGCATGATTTTTGTCAGCATCACCGAAGACAGAAATCCGAAATAAAGTTAGGTTTTATTTTTATTGCAAACTGCGACTGCAGACATTTTAGATTTTAAATTCTTAATTTGAGTAAAAATGACTCTTGGCAAGTATTTTGAGATCAAAGTACTTGCATAGTTTGGTTTTGGTTAAAAGGTAAAAGATATTTAGTTAGGGTATGTTAAACACAAGCACTAGGTATCTAATGTAGTACTAGAAGTAGAAGAATTAATTGCCACAGTATGTGCAATTTAATTTATACCTGTCCTGTAGTATCTACATCTACCTACTTTAAATTTTACATTTAAATTTTGCCATTTTATTTAGCCAAAAATTCGTTCATTTCATAATATATGAAAGATAGAGATGTACTTTTGAGATAGGTAGATATGTAACTTCATTAGGGATAGGTGAGGAATTAATTAGGAATTCATTTTCTGTGAGAAATTAATTAAAATAAAACTCGGAAAAATAAGATCCTTGTAGTAGATAGTAGATCATAATGTTACGTTACATCGAATCAAGGTACCTATTTCCTTTTTATATTCCAATGTTATTAATGAAATAAAACTTTACTCTTTACTTTTTCTTGTAAAATTAATAAATATCTATCTACTGTATAGACTACTCTATATACTAAAATACTAACATCATAAATAGAAAAATACTAAATTATTATTTTTTCTCTTTACTTACAGCGACTAAGGTGTCCGGTATTGTAAAATGGTTTAATGTTAAGAGCGGTAAGCCAATATTTTATTTTTATCTTGTTCATTCATTTCATTTATATATATATATATATTACATTACCTAAGCCTAATAAAACAATACCTAATTGCTTTATTTTTAAATATTTTAGGTTATGGCTTCATCAACCGGTCAGACACCAAGGAGGACGTATTTGTCCACCAGGTATGTAATATTAAATTATTGTCATTTTTATGTGTACATAAAACATAAAAGTAGGAATAGGAATATTTATTATAATATTGAATAGGTAGGTATAGCTTTCAATTAAATAACATTTTACATTATGTATGTACCCTATAGTTTTATTCCATTTTTAATAACTTGGCTTATTTTAAAACACTAGTCTGCTATCATCAAGAACAATCCTCGAAAATTGGTACGATCCGTTGGAGACGGTGAAGAAGTTGAATTTGACGTCGTGGTTGGAGAGAAAGGAAATGAAGCTGCAAATGTAACTGGACTTGATGGAGTCCCCGTTAAAGGAAGTACTTTTGTTGCTCAACGTCGAGCCATCGATTACTATAGAAGTGGGCATCCTCGATTTTCCCGATCCCGACGTTATTTTTCGAAGGGTAAAACGAAGTTATATTAAAATTTATATTCTTATTTTTTATGATTCTATTCTAATAGGTGACTCTAAAGACGCCGACAATGAGGATGAAGAACAAGATGGTGAAGAAGGTCAAGAAAGACGTGAGGGTGGTGGTGTTGGACGTGGGGGTAATTTTTATTTTAAAATACATTTCAAATTGGGCATTGTATAGAGGTAGTGATATTTAATTTTAATGATTTTTTTTAGGTGATCGCCGTTTCCGAGGCCGTGGCGGAGGTCGAGGCTACACTCCACGATTTTGTCGTGGTAGTGGCCGTGGAGGATCCGACTCTCAAGCCATAGATGTAAGAAAATTATAAAATAGACTGAATTTCAAGTTCAATTCTCTTTCAAAAGATAGGTGCAAAGTATAAGTGTAAAAGATTCATTATAAAACTACATTTCAATTTCTCAAAAAACTCTCTGTCGTTAAAAAAAGACATTTTAAAAGTCAATTTACATTCACATGCTTTAAACATTTTATTTTCTATCTGTCATCATGTCATGGATCATGCTTTTGTAATTCATTTAGTAGTGTATTAACAACGAACTAAAATATAATAAAATATATATTTTTAGACGACAAAAGTTGAAGAAGGTCCAGTGAAGAACAAAGTGGGTGGAGATGGTGAAAGAGCTGAAGGTGGCGAGAGAGGTCGAGGTCGTGGATCTGGAGGAAGAGGTCGTGGTGGACGTAGAGGAGTACAACGTGGATTCACCCGTCGATTTTACCGCCGTGGAAATAGAGGTAGTAGTGGAGCACGTACAACCAACGTGAACGGAGACGCAGAAACTAATGCTAATGTAAATGAATCTTCATCTCCATAAGAGAACACTGTAACTTGCGGTACAAAAGGTTCATTACACTCTACTACTACTACAACTCTATTATTACTATCTTATTATTACTATCTTACTAATTATTTATTCTTGAGTTAAGAGTTAAAAAAGAAAGAAATAGGTATAATAGAAATAGGTGATATCAAAAATAGGAATTAGGATAATAGGAACTAGGTATGGTACTACTTTAAAAACATTAGAACTTATGATTATGATAATATATAACCTGTATTATGTTAAATTATAATCAATACTAATATATTAATGATTATGATGATTATGTGCAATTTTTTATTACTATTGGAATACATATAAAAATAATTTTGGAATAAAGAGTAACATAATCATTTAAATGAAATGAAATGAACGAGGTCACATTGTACTTGAAATATAAAGTTCAAATACTTTGTACAGGCCTAGACCTAGAATTAGAATTAGAATTTAATAGATTACTTGCCTACTTGCCTCTATATTATATTATACTAATCGAATCTAATGCATACTTTGTACAGGTCTAGACCTAGAATTAGAATAGACATATAAGTAATAGACTAGGACTAGAATAGACTATTGGAATTATTTTGATTTAATTGATGAATTTATAATCAAATGATAGAATCATAATATTATGTAATGTAATGTAGTGCAGTGCAGTGCACTTTTATGAACTCGAGAGATTGAACAGACAGGTAGTATAGTAGGTAAATAGATTAGTACACACAAATACAGTAGGTACTAGTATTTAGTATTTAATTAAATACCACATTTTCTAGTAAAATTTTAGAAATCTAGTTTTTGATAGTTGAAAAAAGAGCATCAGTTTTCGTACCAAAAGCTAAAAAAATATACACGTAGTAGTAGGGGTAGGTTCGAATATTATTCATATAATACCTCAGCAGAAATTAACTGATACTGAATCATCAACTTTATCTACAATACTATCTAGAAAAACTAGTCAAATCCATTAGAATTAGAAAAGATTTATCTGTAAGTGTAATTACCTACTTATCAAGGAAAGAGCCTGCCTGGAGTTTACAACATAGAATATCAATTTACCACAGGCCTACTCTATGCTCTAATGTGATCTGTGGTTTACAAGAATTAATTAAGAGCTATCAAAATCTGAAAGAAATATATCCCAATATCCTCTCGAAGAACAAAGATGATTACACATTATTCGATTTTTCAAAAATGTTCAAAAGCAGTTGTTAATAAAATGCAAAATTAATAAAAGTGACTAGACAAAATTTCAATAATTTCTAAAACAGCTTCCTCTAATCGAACTTAAAATTACAGCTATTCATTTCCCTTTTAAAAGTAGGTATTAAATTAAAAGTATTCCTTGTAGGGCTGTTTTATTATTTAAGTTGAAATTAGGTAGGTGTATTTATTTATTTCTTAATTTAATATATTTATGATAATAATAAAGATAATTTCATTAAAGATAATTAAGAATCGAAAACTTTTAATAAAAGATTATCCTAGTTCTAGTTGAATAATAGCAAGTTGATGAAGGAATTTAATTGAAATCTTAGATTGTTAAATTATCTATTTTACCATCATTTCTAATATTTATTTTACTAATTTAATTCATCTTTTTTTAAACAATCAATTTGGATCTTTGTCTCAATATACAAGTAAATAAAATAATACAGGTAAAAACCGAGGAACTTCAAAGCTAATTATATTTTTATATATCTCTATTCTCTATACTACTTACTGACTAGGTGCCTACCTTGTAATTTTAAAATCTTAGCATAATATAACTACGGAGTATTTTAGACAATTTAACTAGGCATCTAGTATCTAATTTACTTTTTATAGTACTACCTATGGTATATTTAGTGGTAAAATCTTAACTAATATAATAATAATAAGCCACGTAAATTGTAAATTAAATAATTTGTTTAAACATCAACTGGATCACCTGATGGTCCTGGTTCTTCATCACCACTTGCTGAATTTTGCTCGTCTGATTCTGAGCCCGTTTCTTCCCCCTCCTCCTTTTCCTCTTTATTAACTTTTGGTTTTGGTTTTAAATTATTATTATTTTCAACAGTGATTCGGATATTTGTCACATTAATCTTATCACCATTCTCTTTCTCGTCATTATTTTCAATTTGCCCATCAACACCCTCAATACGATCTTTTTCAATCAATTCCTCTTCTGAATCTTTCGACTCTTCATTATTATTTTTACTTGAATCCTTATCATCGAGTTGGTCCTCCAAATCCCTCTTAATTCTCTTTTCAAAATCTTCTATATCATCTATTACCAACTTCCTTTGTTTTGAAATTAATTCAGCGACAAATTGCTTTGATTGCTCAAGTTTACATTCCGTAATGGGATTCATTTTTTTCGGTAGGTAAAATATACTAGGTTTGGAATCTACAATAAAAGAGAAATAATATTTAGTAATAGTAATAATTAGTTTACATTACAATAATTCAATATAAAATAGCCTAATAATTAGTAAATAAGCTGTACCTGTTTTAATAAAATTAGCTAAATGTTTAGTTTTTTCCTCCCATTGGGCAAGCTCAACAATTCTTCTCCTTTTATATTCTAGGATTTTAACTTCTGTCTCCTTCATCTTTCTATCTTTGATTAGCAGTATCTTCTTCTTTTTAACATCCTCCTTTTCTTTTGTTAAAGTTTCATCAAGCTTTGCCTCAATTTGAGCTCTCTTCTCCTCCTAAAAATAAACATATATTTATAGTCAGAAATTTAAAATGTACTCTGGTTAAAATTGAGAGTAATTAAAAATAACTTTTATAAAAGATTAGATGAATGCTTTATGATGATTTTTACCTGTTCTTTCACCTTTGATTCATCTTGTTTAAACTTTTGAAGAGTGCCTAGTAAAGCTCCAAACATTCTCTTGTTACGATCACTACCCTTTGAATCCCGTCTCTGCTCAGCCAAGACTTCATCACGAGACTTTTCTTGCACAGTATTGACAATTGTTGACTTGAGCTTTAAAATTAATAAAAAAGGATCAATTGTAAATCATATCATTTATCCTTATAAAAACTAACCAAATGGTATGTAAGTTGCATAATAAATCATAAATCTTACCTTCATAGGTTCTCGAAAGCCCTTAGAAAACTGATTATTTCTACCACCATCCCTCGAATTAAAATCAACTCTTGGGTCACATGTTCCACCACCACCAAACCAGTACCTATCTCTAGGCTCTCTGTCTGTCAGTCTTCTCCATTTCTCATTTGGTCCATCATCATCATTTCCTTTACGCTTTCTACTTCTGTCTCGATCATCATCTCGACCTCCACCAGCACCAGCACCTCTGACTCGATCCCGATCTCGACCTACTTGTGGTGGCAACCGTCTAATCCTATAAGATAAAGCAAAACCAAAATAGTATAAGTAATATAGATCATTAAAAAACATATTAAAGCACTGCACCACCATCATTCGAACAAAAAAACCATATATTTAGGATAATTTAGACTATGATACTTACACTCCATGCTGACTAAATTCGACAGATTCTTTCCCAAAGACCTTCTTGATGCGGTCATCGACATCCTTCAAAGTTCCTTGAGCTTTCTCCAGCTCGACGTCCAAATCTTGAGCAATGGAGGCCATGAGGAGTGAAGACTTTTCTTTCCATTTGGTATCCATTTTCAGCTAAGAAAATGGGTTTTTTTACCCTCAAAACTGGACAACTGGTTAGTCTACCTTGTCAATGTGGTCCTTTGTAGACTACAGCAATCAATTCAAGTCGAAAAAAGTCACTTTTTTAGGTCAAAAAGGTCAAAAAATTGTCAATTTTTGGAAATTTTATTTTTTTGCGAAAAAAATTGCAGCCGAAAAGCCAAGTGCCAAGGCGCAAGTCATCGCCAATTATTTTTTTTTGCTTTTTTAAACGTGCGTAATTTAGATTTATTTTACTCCGTGTAAGCATTTTTTGACGTTTTTTTTGGGTCTAAGCTCTGAAAAACCTTATTTTGGACATATATTTTATTCATTCGTCACAAATTTACATGGCACATATGTAAAATTGAGGTCAAATTGTGGTTTTTCATAGATTTAATCCTTTCTTCACCCTTCATTATCACAAAAAAATCTATTTCATTTTACAAAATAAATCAAAATCCTACCCCTATCTACTATCTAGCTAGATATTATATAATTCATTGTATTTAGTATATATTAGCCTAAATTTACTATCTAAAAACTAAAATAATAAACTAGCTTCTATCTATGAAATTATATGTCCCTAACACATACACACAAATTGATCATTATTTGAAAAATTGAGGTTATTTGATTTTAGTTAGATTAGTTTATTTTGGAAAATAATTTTGAGCAAAATGCCTACAAAGTACATACATAAGGCATATATAGGGAAAGTTAGTAGTACTTTAGTAAATTACTTGTAGTGTAGCATGGAGAGAAATAATTATAATAAGTAAGAAATAATCATAATTTATAACTAGAATTTAGACTTGATGGAGATTTTTGGGTGGTGTTGGAGATGGTGGTGTTTGTCTTGATTATTTCTTGGCTTCAGTCTTGGATCCAGCCTGTTGATT
>JAQIXA010000063.1:0-73944 GCA_034699045.1 Nanhermannia cf. coronata Gr-Ori-00579 | reverse complement strand
ACAGACAGACAGACATACAGACAGACGGACAAAGTGCAAGCAAAGTTGAATAGTAAGTGCTCGCTTCGCTCGCACAAAAAATTAAAATACAAATAAACAGATTCCATTTGATTTTTATTACCAATTAATTTGCAATCAATTCTTTAGAAAAAGTTATCCTAAGATTTTCAGCTTGCAAAAACCTATTGGTAAACTAATATAAAACTTATCCAAAATCTCAAATATCATTTGATTCTAATCTTAGGTAGGTATAATTTTTATGATTTCAATTTATTTGTAAAAAGTAACTTTTTACATTTTTAATTGAAGGGTTTCTTGTGATGTTTTAAGTATAAAGGTATGGTATAGATAGTTGAATTAGAATTTCAAGCTTTAGAATATCTACTAATGGTAATGGTATAATATCATACCTGTACACAAATTCTCGAATATATTCTTCACTACTAGAGTAGAGAATACAGCAGAATATTATGAATGTCGGGGCAGGAACAGAACAGGTGTATAAGCACTTGTACATGGCGGTAAAATATCTCTATATACCTTACATATATATACATAGCCCCTTTACTTACTTACTAGTACACTCATAATAAGAGAAGACTTATCAAGTTTTTTTGAAACTCGCCAAACTTCTCGTTTCTCTCATAGACCCAAACAGTTGTACCTGAGATACAGCCCAGGTAACTTTACAGAATTTATCCCAATTTTTGGAACTCGTTATATCGTTAAAAGTGATCCTACAATTCATTCATTTATCATATCAACAAAAAAGACCTTATCATTTACTTAATCCATACTTTGATTGCACTACAGAGGTAGGCAAGTGCTTCTGTACAGATTTTACTCAAAGATTTGGTGCTTTACCTGAGAATTAAACTTGAGATTTGATTTTGATCAGACAGATCTGAGAAATCGTGAATCTGTGAATTTGTAAATTTATACCTGAAGGATTGGAGATTTATCTTTTTGCACTACTGATACTGCATAGCTTTATAGAAAAAAAACAAGAGAATTTTTTTTGTTTATACTGTTAAAATAATAGAGGTGTTTTTGAGTGAATTCAAATTCAAAAAACCGGACCCATTTAAATAAAGTGTATACCTACCACATGGAATTGAGCTACCCTCAAAGGTACTACCAGTACATTTTGTTTTATTTTTATTGTAATGAGGGTAGGTTTGTTTAACCATAGCTTACATTTAGATTCAGGTCTTATGCAAATACAATTAGAGTCTAGGTACTCACTTGTACATACGCTCAATATGAATTGAAGACTTACAAACAATCACATTTTATTATACTGCAAATTATTATTAGTTGAAAATCAACCCCTTTTCATACATGTTCATATATATTTGCATATTATGCATCTTGTTTTGTTCTTTTCAATTTCTTGTTTTTTATCAATTTGCAAAAAAATTCTTGCCCTAAGTCTATGTGACTATTCTGTTGTATGTCGTGTTTAATTGATCTACAATCCAAGTTGAATCTCAGGCATATTTTGAATTGAATTCTACAATTGAGTCAAGAATAAAATATCAAAAAACCATTAAATTAAAATGCATTATACAAATACAAGTACATACGAATAGAATATCTTAATAAGCATAGGGTACTAAAAATTTAGAAAAATTGCAAAAAAATTTATATTTACTATAAGGTACAAGTAGTACTAACTTTACACCTGATAACATCAATAATTGCTAGATCTTTCCATCAAAAACCAAACAATTCACTTTCTATCTATTTGTATTTAAAAAGTTTGGCGATTTTTTTTTTACTAATTTTCGATAGAGTGGATGTTTATCCTAAATTTTTGGAACTTATTTTTGGAACAATTTATACAAGTACGAGTATCTAGCAAAATAAATCAAAATCCGAGGTATTCCAATGCTTCATTTTGATATCGATATTGGTATACTCGTAGTATAAAAATCGTCAAAATGTTAATTTTCTTATCTTTAAATCAAGACTTTTTTACATTTTGACTTATTGTAATTTGGATTTACAGTCATAGTCTACTATAGTACCTATGTAGGTACTATTGTAGAACAAGAGTTTTTATATTTAGAAAAAAACTTTACTCATTAATTATCTTGATCCTAGATTCCACATATGGTTTGGCAAGGGTATATAACTACAGAGAGATAGGAGAAAAAGTCATTTGTTTAATAAATTCTACAGGAATTAATCATTCATTCAAGATTCATATACTCGTACAGAGTACAGAGTAGTCAGTAGTACAAAGATCGACAAGTAAAAAATTATTGTCTCATCTATAAGTATAGTGCCATACAGTATAGTCTCTTTCAAATGAATGAAAAGACACTCAGAATCAGATAATAAATTTGTGAGAAAGGGAAAGAATTAAATTAGTGAATGAAATGTTCTATGTCTATACTATATACTGCGATATATCTATATACAGTATAGTACTGTTAAATAGCATTATTAAGAGACCCTTTTCGGTCTCACGATTAACAATTCCCATAAAGAAGAAAAGTGCCCAGCACCTTACTACCATAGTTTAAAATATATTTCACTAGGTTTATCTCTAAATAAATGACACATTCTTTGAACATTTTTTTGCAAATCATCTTCCATTTATACTCGTAGTAAGTAGGTAGGTAGGTATCTACTGTAAATGTATCTTTTTATCAATTACTTATACAGATACTACCTACTACCTTTGAGTCTCTGGATTAAAATTTAAAATAAAAGCCTCCTTTTAAACTTTTATACCGGTAGGACAATTGACAATTGACAGTAGGAATGAAAATTTTAATCTGAAATCATTTATCATAAGTATTTAACTTTCCTACTGAATTCCGAACCTTTTGTCAATATTTTTGTCGCCAAAAAAGGCGTGTCATTTACTAAGTACTAGAGTATTTATAAATAAACTACTGGTGTTTTTGAAGACTAAGGAATTTGATGGAATTATTTACACAAAATTATGATTCCAAATTCCAAAATTTTAAATTCCATACCTATATTTTTATTATAATTATCCTTTATTTTTTGAGTAAATTGCTTCAACTTAATTTTTTTTCAAAGAATTTCAAGGTTTCCCCCAACTTGTGCCTTGATTTTGATTTTGAACAACAATAATACGATATATTTTTATTACACTTAAAGTAAGGCAAGGTATAATTGTGTTAATGGTGCAGTTATTTACTAAGTATACCTACAGTATACTGGAGAATGTAAAAAAAAACTTCGTATTGAAAAAACATAAACAAAGGTTATTTATAATGATTATAATGATACCAGAGAAAGAATACAAAAGACTCGGAATTGGCCATTTGGAATTCCAAATCCAATTTAATCCATTTCTCAATATCATCGAGTAGCCAGCAGAGTCATAGACTAGGCTTAAATCTCATATCTTTTGTTTGATTTTGATTTTGAACTTTAAATTTACTTTTTTTTTGCGGAATGTTCAGATCAGATTGTGTTTACATTGTCCGATAAAAATGTGAGTAAATATAAATAAAATACAGTAATACTTGTAGTAGTAGCCAAATCTATAAAGATACAAGGTAAAATGCGTAGTCCACTATCATTTTAAGTACAAATACACATGAGGTTCGAGTCTAAAATGGGTCATTTGCAGGTTCTTACCTGTATTTTTTCAAAAAAAAACATATTTTTCAAAATTATAATCTCTTTTCATGAAAAAAATGGATTTTTTCCCAAAATTTTAACTTTTTTAGATTCTATTTTTGCATAAACTGCTAGTGTTTAAACCTGCAAATGTCCCCTTTTCTTATTCAAGTGACATTTTCATACAGGTAATATCAATATGTGCTTTATCTGTAACTTTTTCGATCAAAATAAAGTAAATACTGTTACTTTTGTCTTACGTACAGATACTTACATATTTTTGGACATATTTTGAGTTGGATTAATAAACTTGATATATTTTCAGCATGAGTTCATACAACTTTGAAACTTTGGAACTTTTCGGATTAGATATTTGACTATTACTATTTCGAGTGTTTTTTTGTACCAAACAGATTACTTCCGTTTTCCCCTCAAGGCAAGGGTTTGTGCATGTATTTGCATCCGGTCGTCATCGAAAATTCATCGAAAATGTAATAGACATATAGGAAATAAGTTTTTCCATAAAAATAGGAAAAAAAATACACTAAAGTCCTATGCAGTAATGCAGGCAAAACACAGGTACATTTGGACACACGTGGGGCTATTTATTAGGATAAATAGATTTTTGAAAAGAATTCTGTGCCTACTGATAGCATGTATTAGTAGTCAGTAGTGCCAAGCACCTTACATCGAGATCTAGATTTATATTTTTATTTCAATAGATAATGTATACTTAATTTTATTGCTAAAATCTCGTACTGATTTGCCATAAGTATTTCTCTATTTGATACTTAAAGCCGGCTTTGTTTTCAAGTGAACTGAACATATGCATTCTATTAGCAGTAAGTATTAGACTAGAAGTATCATCAGTACCCTACTAGTATCCCAATTTGTGCAAAGTTTTAGTTCAAAAATGCCAAAAAATGCAATTCATATGTATTTGTATTTGTAAACTAAATATTGAATATTTTTGGATATTTCGAATGTTCTGCTTGCATGAGAAAAGCAATTAAATTATTTAATAATTATTTAATACGATACATTACTTGGCTATTTAATTTAAATAGCCAAGTAATGTATCGTATGTACACAGTACTAGTAGATACTATTTCTATTCAAAAATTAGATATCTATGATAGCAATTCATCATTTTTTTGGTATTTTTATTTTTATAGGTATACTTATGTACTATCGTGTATTAATGTCATTTTTTATATTGAATATTGTATTCAATATAGTAATAGTCATAAATAATTGCTTTGTCTCTTGGCATGTCTATCTGGATTCTAGATATCTTAAAATATTCATACTAGGCTACCTATATCAAGTATAGGTACAGAATATGTACGGCAAATCCAAGCTGACCATTTATATGTATTTTAGCTATGTAATAGACCTAGTACTCAAGTTATTAAAGAAATCCATTTCGGCTGATTAAATTCTTATATAAGTACAATCAATCTCTGACTAAATCAATTTTTTTCCTGGAACATTTAATAGCTTTATAGCTTCTGATTTGCTTTCAAAAATAGTTCTCAAACTCAAGATACAGCTGATATGATATATGTATTGATAGCCAATTAATTAAAGTACGATATTAGTAATGCCAGTATATATAAATTTTTAATTGTCTTTTTGATTTCAGGTAGGAAAAAAATGAATCTCAAGATTGTCAAAAGGCACAAGATGATGTGAAGTTGAAGAAATAATGGAAAATGGAAATTAAGCAAGGTGGTGGTGGATAGCACTTTGTCTGAGAAATTATTGTAAAGTTGAGCAAATACCCATTGTAATATCCATTGTAATACTTTAAAGATATTGTAGGTATATGTATATGTACTAGAGAGAGAGAGTTGAAGACACTGGACTTTTCGAGACACGAAAATTTCGTGAATTGAATACTTAAGAGAGATTAAAAAGGCATAGCTAGCCAGTGCAAGTGGGACAAGTATCCAAAACCAAAAACTGAAGAAATATCTCATAAGATACATACATAATATACAGTGTATTATAAAGTGCAGAATTAATGATATAAAGTCTCGTTTTCCCCCTCATAACCCATAGAATCCCCACCTCAATCACAAACTTATACATATACATACATAGATACAATTCAAATTCAAAATATTCAGATTTCAAATCAATAAAGGCACACCTTAAATACCTATACTTGTGCTGAGATTCGACACACGAGACATCGTACCTCATCGAAGGAAAAAAATCGGCAAAAAATTTCAAACTCATACCCCTATTGAATGACAAAATGACTATTTTGAAAAATTATTTTGACTATTTTGAATATTTCTAGCGTACAAACCTACAGATACTATACAGATAGTGCGAGACTGACAGTGTCCAATTTTATTGGTTCAAGTGCCAAGAAATATAAAAATATTTTTTTATGCACCTGCCTCATAACATTGTAATTATTGAACCTTATTAATAAGGTAGGCTTGATATTGGGTATTGAATTGCAATAAGGAATTTAACGACCCGGCTGGAGTAAAAAAAGTATCGAAATTTCTGAGAAAACTTTTTGTACTTTAGACCATTCTAATGCTATGTATTACAAGTAGGTATTAAGTGACTTACCTACTATATAGTAAGTACAATTACAAGTCATTTACAAAAGGACTTTTGAGCTTTCAAGAGAAACTGAATCGAAAATAGACATTTTGAAACTTGAAGAAATTAACCATGGATAACCACTGTTATACCGATGGTAGTATTGTAGGTGCAGTCTTGGGTACTTTTTTCTGTACCTTGGTACTTGGTGGCCTAATCTGGTACCTGTGGGAACGACGTAGAAAACGTACATCTCAAAGTAAGTCAATTTTTCTCCTATTTACCTACATTATTATAAATAAATACAAAGCAAATAGACAAGCTTTTAATTGTCTTTTTGGTTACAGTAAAATATCTCTATAAAGCACGTTTTCCTTAAAAACGATGGATTTTAATGGTTTTTTGAATGATATTTTCAAATTTTACACCAAAAATATGGGAATTTTGAAATATTTCAACTTTACTTTACTATAGGTAAAGAATGGTTAAAAGTAAGTACTTTATAGAGACGTTTTACTGCACTCGTTATGATAAAACTATAGGAGTACATAGTAGGTATTAGAATTGAATTTGAGATTTTTGAATTGAATCTCTTCTGTAGGTCAATAGAATTGGCCCGATGGCAAAATGTCTTTTTTGTAATTATTGGAATTGAATGGTGTGGTATTATTAGAAATTGGCAATTGATAACTATAAAGGATAGAAAAAATACCTTGAGGAAAATTGTTTAATCACATTAGGATTCCTTATAATTTGCAAGCAAAACTAGTGAATTG
This sequence comes from Nanhermannia cf. coronata Gr-Ori-00579, assembly GCA_034699045.1. Lineage (NCBI taxonomy): Eukaryota > Metazoa > Arthropoda > Arachnida > Sarcoptiformes > Nanhermanniidae > Nanhermannia > Nanhermannia cf. coronata Gr-Ori-00579. Next base: position 66,997 of record JAQIXA010000063.1, on the reverse strand, counting down.
CAGCCGTAAGGGGTACAAAGTACCGTTTAATTTTTGATTTCAAATACAAAAAGTAAACCTAGTATCTAGTAAATAGTACTAGTACTACTATATGGACAAGAATTCGCAAATTATTTTCCTCGACGAGAATTTTTACAGATTTTTAAATCTCTCGTAGTGTAGAAGACACAAATTGAATATTTAATCCCTTATTTGCGACTTTGAATATAAATCTTGTAAATTATTATGCTTTTAGGTATAGCTAGTATGATTAATTGGCTTACTAGCAAACAAGTAAACATCCCAAAAAATACCAAAATATCTCCATTCTAGTATACTTTTAAGCCGTAAAATCGAAGTTTTTAAAGAAATTTTAGAAATTCTGAAGGCGGAAACTTTGCTAAAGATCCCCTAAGAATTTTAGAAAAATTTTCGAGATATTTAGCATCTAAACTTGAAATTGGCCGATATTTCTATGAAGTTTTACTTGTTTATGAGATGATTATTACTTGGATAGATTACAGAAATAATAGCCTGCAATGGTCTAATGCATTCTTTATTAAATATCAGAATATCAGTAAATAAAATAAAATAGGTAGTGAATTTAAAGCCAGTCCCGTAAGATAAGCATTAAGCCTCTTTTTTTTACCCTTTTTTCCCTATCAGTTGAGTAAGCTATGTAACTCGACAAATTGTCTCAAATTTCTCGGTAATAATCACTAAAGCATTTCGAATTTCGAACCTCTAATAATCCAGACTAGACTCAAGTTGTTATTCAAGACTCTCAAGTCTCAAGACATTGCTAATTCTTTAAAAAAAAACTCGATTTTTATGTATGTAATTTGATTACTTCTTAAGTCTTTAGTGTATTGAAATACACCTGCACTTGTTATCAAATGTGTGCTTGTACTGTCTGAAATGAACTACAAAAATGCTCAAAAATGATTTCTAAGAAATTTTTGCGATATTTTTGTCTAGGCATTAGATTAAACTACAGATATCAGATAGGGTATATAAAATATATTTAAATCTTAATTAGCTATGGCATACCATATTTTTTGTGTGCAAAAAATGAAATATTACTTTATCATTCATATGTACATTTTCATTTCAAGCCTTTTCTTTTCTTGATTTTTTGAGCATTTTGCCCTTAAGGTCAGTATAATATGATCAAATTATCATATTCATTCATAATGTACCACATATAGAAGTACATTATGATATGAAGTATCGTGAAATTTTAGAATTTTGAATAGTGAATAGATTATGTGGGTTCTACAGATAGATATAACAACGAGTCAAATTTAAAGAATTGAAATTTTTTTCAACTTCACCGCATTAAATCACAGTAAATGTCAAAAATTTGTAAACTCCCTTAAGATACACAAACACACAGGTAGAATATTTGTAGATGTAGAATTATAATAGATTTTTTTCTTTTTGAATATATGTGCAAAACTAGTTAGACCTGATATTCATTAAAAGCCAGTGACATTTGCACAAATAACTGAAAAATATCAACTAACTAGTAAAAACGGTGGATGTCTTGCTTAAATTGTATTGGTAAGGTAAAGTACAGACTTACAATTTTGTATTTAAAAATTGATGATAAGAATGTTGTCAAATGATCAAAGGTCAAGGAAAAAAGTTCGAGTTCGAGTCAAGTGTCTCATGTCTGAGAAAAAAATTCGCTTGTACAATTTTTCCAATTTTTTAGCAATTTCAAAATCAACATTATTAGCCTACATGAAAAAGGCTCTAAAAGTGTTCTCTTGTTTTGAACTTAGCACTTTGGACATAATTTTGATCATTTTTTGGCTTATTTAAAAGTCCAAAATCTGAACAAATATCAAGAAATCGCTTATAAAACTAAAAGTTTGGTTTTTTGTGTGTCTTAAGTGTTAATTTATAAAACGCACTTTGAACATTTTTTGACCATTTTTTGATTGATTTAGAAGTTCTAAATCTTAAGAAGTGTCAAAAAATTGTTGATTATAAGTCTTAAAGTTAAAGTATTGGGTTTGAAGTCATAGAAAATGTCAAAAATTGGTTATTAAACTAAAGGTTATAGGTATAAATTTGTGTCCTATTTTATAAATCAAATTTTAGACACAATTTTGAGCATTTTTTTGGTATTTAGAAGGCTGAAACCTGTGGAAATGTCAAAAATTGATAATCAAAATTTCTAAATGTTGTATAATTTTTAATGCTCCTTTTTATAAAACGCATTTTTGATACAATATTGTACTACAAGTTGCCCGCATTCGTATAGCTCCATCCTCCGGTTATTTAGCCTAACCTAACCTAAAGCAATCATGATCACTTAATGTGGTCCTAAAAATCACACGGGGTGCCTAAGTCCTTATATGGGGGACGTATTTATCCATTTTTTGTTGATTTAGAAGTCTAAAATTTTAAAAAATCTAAAAAATTGATGATAAAAATTCTCAGAGTTCAAGTAGTGGTGTTGATCACAGTTTTTTTTTGCATTTCAAATTGAAATTTGATCAAGGTCTGTAGTTAATATTAGCTTAAATTAAAAAGGTAACAATTTATTACCCATTAGGAAGTCTATAAAAATGAATAAAAAATTGATTCGATGCGTATTTTACAAATAGCATCTTGCTCAGATTAGTAGGTAGTACTTGTGTGAAATAAGGTGTGCAAAATATAAATTAAAAGTAATTCTTCTCAAGACAAGTAAATCACGATTCAAGCTAAATATACATTAAATTAAATTAAATTATAGGACTCGACAATCTGGCATATGTTAAGTATGGGCAAGGTCACTTTGATCTCTCAAGTCAAGCAATATAGCCTTACCTAAATTTTATAATTTACAATTCATGATTTCAATTTTACATTTATGATATTTACTTACCTAACTATTTCCTTCACCTTTGGTCCTTTTACTACCTATATACTTGTAATACCTAATGTAATGTATTAAGAAGCATTAGGCTAAATGACATCACTTTCTTTTCAAAATTATTTTATTGAAATTGAGATATCCTCGAGCAGCAACATTTGGTAATTTAATTTGAATTTTTTATATTGACTAATAAGCTTCAAGCTACTTACCTACATTCTGAGAGAGAAAAAAAATACGCAAAAAAATGGTAAACAAACACTCGGTAGAGTTATTTAACGATACAAAAAGGGGGATACAAAAAATTCGACAAATCATGCGAAATAGTTATAAAAATGTCATTTCCAGAGTTATGACCAATAAGTGATTGGATTTATTACCTTTTGTTCTCAAAATTCTCAAATTTTTTCTCTGTTGAAATATTTGCTCATCATTTTTCAAATTCTACTAATGGCGTGTTAGGCATTTAAAATTTTGTAAAAAATGTGCAATTACATATATCTGTACTAGTACTAGTACTTGATGAGTAGAGTCTTGTAGGTGCAACAAAGATTACAAAGATTACAAAGTTTACACTTTTATTATTGATTTTGTTTGTGAAAAATGAGGGGGTTAATGTAGGCGTTTTGTAAAAACTTGGGGAAATATGACAGATATTAATAAAAATTTATTTTGAGGTGACCCTACCTTTTTGTATGTAAATCTTGTTAATAATAATAATAGTATATGTTTGGTGATTTCTTCACCATTTAATTAGCAGGTAGAAGCTAATGTACAAATTAAATAGAAGACATTTATTTGAATATTTGAATATTTTAAGGCCTTGACTATAAACTATAGTCTTCTCTACATACCCTTGGAATGGAAATGGAATGTAAAATTCTACTGATATGTTTGGCGCCAAGATACTGGGCCCTTATAGTGATTATCTAAAATCCTTTTTAAAAGCCTTTATATTATAACTGAATTATTCAGTTTTGAATCTAACCTCGAAATTTCTTAAACAAAATCTTCTAGATTCGAATTTTCAAGGAATTTTCAATCCTAATGGTTTTCTGAATTAAAAAAAAGACAAATAAGGTTCTTTTTTTACAAGTTTAAATATTTAACAGCTATTGATTGAAAACTTGACCAAAATCCAATCAAAATTGCATTATTAGACCTGACAATTTGAAATTTAACATTTTTCAAAGTTACATTATTGATAGGTTTTTTCTTTTAAATACCTCTATCAACTAATTTGAAATACTTGAGCCAAGTAATTTAAAGCTTAACTACGGTATTAGTAGATACTACTGATATGTAATATAATAATAAGGGTAAGTAAAACCTGATTGGGTTTTATAGAAGCACTTTGACTCTAAATAGCTAGTGTAGTGATTATTTCATACCTCCAATAACAATATGAAACCGCCTATACTTACACAAGATTCAAGTTAAGGAATCTCAATCTCATGTACTAGTACTAGTAGATAGTTTTTAAAAACTTTGTATTCTTTATTGTACTTATAAGTACTAGTACTATGAATCTGGTATTAGATTCTTGAACAAAAATTCTTTATAAGCAAAGGCAAGGGTGGAATTTTGCAAAACTCAGTAGACATGCTGAACCACATCATAAATTTACGTCTATACTTTTTTTTCTGAACAACCTGTGCCAAGTTCATCAAATTATCCGCAATAATAGACTCATATCATACTTATCATATAAGTACCAGTATGTATGTACATGTATATGTGCAAAATGTGCAAAATTTCAGGTTTATACGTCTATACATAAGCATAGGTAACTACTATATATATCTATTATATTTTTATTATTTTTGCTACTTGTATCTACTCGTAGTATGAACTCTAAGTTTTTGAGACATGAGATCAAGTCAATTGAGAATTGAGGGGTAGAATGCAATTTATACATATATGTATGTACTAGGTCTAGGTATATGATAGGATTTTGAAGATCAGAAAACTGTTTCAATGAATTTTCCTCAAGTTTGAGTTTAAGGTTTAAGTTAGCTAGCTAACTGTTTGAGCCAATTCTTAAATTTACGTAGTACTATAGTAAGTATTACCTACTATTATATGTTGGAGTAAAGTTGCTCTTTTGACTTTGACTTTTGGCAAGGTGCTTGGATCTTTTAAACTTACGAGTTGAGCTAGAAAAAACCACACCTTACTTTTGGGATAAACTTCTCTCTAAAGTTCTTATTTCTCAAATATCTGTATATAATATATAGTATACAGAATGAATGAAATATTAGGATGATTTTGCACAAAACAATAGGGTTACAATTACAATACGGGTAAAAATTCAATTCTTTGGCCATAGATTCAATTAGATTACAAGTCACAAGTACAAAATTGTTATTTCTAACAAGAGAATAAGAACATTAGGACTTGGGTTAACTTTTCAAAAGCAAAATATCAGAATGCAAAGATATTTAAAAACCAGTAGATATTATGGAGCTTTATGTATCACCTATCATGGTCAAAATTAGGGTACTTAACCCGAACTATTTACCTTATTCTTATACCAATAGTTCATCAAGAAACTGAATTAAATAAATATTTACCTATGCCTATATCATTTGATAACGTTTTTTACAAACTCTTAAATATACCTATGTATTTACAAATAGGTATACTGCACATGACCTGTCGATAAATCTGAAATTAAAATTAAAAATCCAATTTTTTTGAAGTTAGGTAGATGTTTATAGACTTCAAATTTTAAAATTTTAAAGGAAAAATTGCTAATTTTCAAGTATCTGTAGGGTACTATCTATCAGTAGGTATTATAATATGTCATTTTATAAATAAGTAAAGAACAAATAGTAAGGTATACTGTACTGAATATATCATTGATTAATGAAATGAATGATAATAGATAGTGTGATAAAAAATGAGATAAGAAAAGTGACACAGGCCTCTCATTCGAACAAAACTGTACCTAGATCAGGATCAAAATGATGACCAACCCCAATTTCAATTTAATTCTATTGCAAATTTTACAAGTTATACATTAAACCTAACTAGGCATAAGGTAAAGGTATTATGCATACCTACTTATACAGTAGTAGGTATTAGTTGAGGAAATTGGGATTAAAATATTTTACGAATTGATTAAATTGGATCATTTCTTACACAATTTACTCATATGTGGAATTTTCAAAAATCGAAATGTTACACAATCTCGTCTATCTGTCTGTATTGACTCATGAATATTCAATAATTTAAAACTTTAACATTAATAGGTACCCTAGTACTACGACTATAGAGTAGATTACGAGTACCTATATAGTTATTTTTCAAGATATTATGATGATGTTGTTGATTATGATGAGACCATAAGATATGCATAATTGCTAATTACAACAGTAATAAAAGAATTTATACTTGTTTTTTTTCATATAAATTATTGAAATGAATTGGGCTTTCTCTTTATACACAGATACTTACCAAGGTATAGATACATATGTGATGTAGTATATTAGATACCATAGTCAATAAGGAAATAATTTCAATTCATCTTGACTTGACCAAAGCTTTTAAAAGCCAATTAACCAAGTTTTGCATGAATGAAATAAATAGTTAGATACGAGTATATTAAATAACTATTATAGAATTTAGAATGCAAAAGTGCAAGTTTACCTCAATATCTCAAATCTCATTTCCTTAGGGGGTAATACATACAGGTAGGTAAGGTACTTATAAATATTCAAATATTTCGAATAAAATTACATCAGAATTCACAAAATAATAAAAATACTTTTCTATAATTTAATTTACCATACTTATCTTTAGAGTATAGGGATAGGGGCAAGTCAAAGGTACTTTTCATCAAAAATTTAGGAGCAGTTAAACAATTTGAAATCAAAAGAATATTTCAAAGGGGATTTCTCATACTGTAGTATAAAGGCATTCCTTCTCAATTGTATTGTAACCCACAAAAAGTCATAAAAATAAAAATTGATCCTTTTAGCCTTTTGATATACTTACTGTTCATATCATTATATAGCTAGATTGAGCTTAATTGATCTTTCAAAAGTCATTTCAAATTGCATAAAATTCTCCGCTCGTGGCCCTTAAATCTCGAATCGAATCCTAAACTTTTTTATGTACTAGTATATATCGTAGATACCATAATGTAATGTAAAGTGTAAAAAAATTGTGGAGAATTTAGCACTGAATCATTTTAATACCCATTTTTTTACGATTTACGAGGACTAAATATAATTGTACTTGGGTATACGAAGATTTTTGTACCTTACGAACGATTACGATTTCTTTGATCTTTATGGGTCTCTAAAATCACGAATTTTATGACTGTTGTATGATAGTCAATTATTATGACTTCTACCTATACATACTGTAGAGAGTAGATTAGAGGGTTTGAAATTATTTCAATTTCAATTACAATTCGATTTTTTATGTCTAATCATCTTCACATACTTATGATCCATTTAAAAAATACCTGATGCCTTGTATAATGTGATATGATATGGCATTTTTATAGGCTTAATATAGCACTTGCCCCCTTGGAATAAAAAGGTATTTAGTAGAATTCATCAAAAAAGTATTGAAAAGATTGAGATCATTAGCTGGATCTGGATATTTCAATGATTTTTTATGATATATAAAATGTCATGGTCATGGTCTTATTGAATAAAGGATTAGGATTAGATATATAGTGCAAAAAGTGCAAGTGATAAAAAAGGTGATAAAATTAATGAATTTTGAGGTTTCAAAGTTTCAAACTCTAAATCCTAACCTAACCATAGATAAATCCCATTATCAATATCTCAGGCTCAAATCTCAAAATCTGTTTTTTTATCCATAAACTCTTTAAGGTATGAGAATAATTGATCATCATGATCAACATTGAAAAAAAAACTCAAAGGTTTTTTGCGCAATATTTTGTGTAATAGATTTAAATACCTTACAAATTTACTAACAATACAAAAGGTAGGTATAGTATATAGAGCTATGGAATGCTTTTCAAGTTGAGGTGCAAATCAAAATTGGATGAATTATTTCTTTGGGCGATCGCCCTTTTTGGTCTTTGAGATCATAGAAAATTACAAATTAGAAATTGAAGAATTTTTGCCAGCCTCATCCCACAATCATTATTACATTGTATTAGTACATCAATAAGTACTATGGTATGGTATCCGTAGTAGTATTAGGTACAAGTTGTAAAATATTATCTGACAATTTTTTAATTTAGGAACATGAGAATGACCCTGACTTTGGTTAGACTGAATACTCCTACTGTTAGATAATGAATCTTACATTATGCATGTATGTAGTTTAAAAGACTTTGCCATTCTCGTCGTATAGAATGATTTATTACAAAATTTAGATCATTGGACAACAATGTGAAGATAATAAATATAGTTTTTTGTTTATACAGATTATACTATGATAGTACTTACATACATACAGGTGCATATCTTCATCTCGATCGTGATTTCCTTTATTTAGAACCCATACTGAGAAGGCATATATGCACTGGACAAAGGCTTATAAAAAATGTGGATTCTCTATACTCGTTTTTGTCATAAATACCAAAGACTTATAGATTTTAATACGATAATGGGAATTGATTTCAAGACAATTTCAGGTCAATTTTTCAAAATTTTCGAATAAAATATAGCGATAATACCTACCTACCTAACAAGACCCTACAATCACACTTTTTACTAATTATTCAAATATTTTCTGAAAGAAAAATTTTGAATTTTTTCCAAGAAAAGCCGAAAAGTATTTGAGATCACGGATTTTGGTTTTTTTAAATATCAGATATTTTTTGAATTCCATTCATATTAGGTACTAATCATATATCAAGATACGAAATTTTAATTATCGGTTAATTTTTTTCCATTTTTTTTTTGACTTTACCTTGGGATGAATTCAATTACCTATATATTTCAAAAATATCAGTTTCGAATCTCTTATCTTTTATCTAATTGTAAGCTATATAACCACATTTTATAATGATTTACATGTGTAAACTTGTGATATATTTAATATTTCCTAGCCGACACAAAGACCTACATAAGATTTGGTTTTTTACTTTATGATAGGTAAAGATCAAGATTTCAGTTTATGAGGTGTAAGACAAAATCTCAAAAAATCTCATAATTCACGCCGATCGGCACGATTCACCATGCTTCTCCCTATAGTACTCTGAACATTTTTCATATTTTTTTTAATACTTTTTTTTCTAGTAGGGTACTATTATACAAAGCCTGAGGCTTTTCAATTTTGACAATCTGTAGAGTTTTTATACTCTACAGAATCACAGTACTACGAGGAAAAAACAAAGGTAAAGAGCAATTGAAATTGCAATTATCAGAATAACATGATTTTTACATCCATATAAATGGGGAAAAAATCATTTAAAATTTTACAGATTAGTAGTACAAGCAACTATACATATAAGTGTAGTAATCTCAAGATCAATTATTTACCAAATTCAGAATTCAGAGCTCCTACTTTTTCAAATTTCAAATTTTTTAGACCCAACAGTTCTTTTATTTCATATATAATGTCATAATTGAGGTCTTTTATTTCTGTATATATAACTATATGATTAAAATTTTCAAAAGTTGAACTAAATTATGACTTTTCGGCTTAAGATTTGTCAATTTGATACTTTTATTTTGGCCCAAATGACCATGGAATATGCTTCTGAATTTTAGCAACTTTTTTGCCAAAAAGTATCAGTTAGATAGATACATTGAGTCCTATTCTGTATTTGATTGTTTCTTTTTTTCAATTTAATTTGTACACGAATTGCAATTGTCCCCTAATAACAATGTGAGAATTAGGTGAGACATTTTTTTCCCCACATTTTTTTGATAAATGATACATTTTTCCTCGTTTTTTTGATGGCATTTTAAGAAAGTGTTTATTAAATTAATGAGTTTGTGGGCGGTCTCTCAAGAGCTAAATCTCTCACTTGCACTAGAAAAAGGTATTAAATTAAATATAAAATTCTTTCAAAACTACTAGACCTTTTGGTCTGGTAAATTATAGAAAAAAACTGATTATCGATTGTTCTTTGTAATAGGGAGATGTTAGTTATTAGTTGGAATGTTTTGTTTTGTTTCAAAAGTATTTTGAGTTATAAAAAGCGGGACTTGCATCTTAAATAAAGTCTTAGACACCTGTATATGTAGGCACTTAAAATATATTTAAAAAGAGAAAAATGATTATGATTACAAAGATTGTTTTGATTTTATTTACTTTGAGAGACTCATAGCGTGATTATTGTCTTTGATGATGAGAACAAGAACAAATTTAGCCTAAAGGTCCTGTGGATCTTGGCACTTAACTATTATGATTATTACCCAGATTTCTGAGCTTGAATTCTTATTTTTTACATCGAGCTTATGTGTTAGAAAAAGGGCTATAGTGCCTGTTTATGAAACTTTGAATATCAGTAGGATTTGGATCTAAATCTTTCTGGATACCTGTTAAAAAATATGCCATTTTTATACATAAATATTATTGATTTTTGTCTTGAAAATTTACAAAATTTCCAGAAGTTATGAAAATTTTAAACCTCTAGAAATGAAACCCCTAATTGAAATGTCATATTAGATCTAAATATTTCAAAAACGAAGAAATTTTTAGTGACTTTTAAGCTTGAAATATCAGCAGATTCTTGAGACATTCAAATTTTTCTTTCTACTCGTATTAGCACACAATGGTGATCTAATTATTCAAAAAAATCTGATCATTGTGATCTTAAAAAAAGGTCAAATTATTTAAATTATTATTTAAATTTAAGCACCAAAATATAATCAAATGCTCAAAAATGTCTTAAACTTTATTAAAGTTTATACTCTTCTAATTGTGTAAATTTTGAGCTTTTGCGATAGTCGTAGACATTTTATTATAATTAGCAAGTTAGTATCGACCAAGGTCGAGCATCAAATTTTTTTTTTTACTTACCAAGTCTATTCTTGGTAACATCAAAATTTAAATTAAATCCATGATGAGGAAGACCTACTCTTGTGTTCTCTACTACCAGTACTACAGAGTATTGAGTATAGTCCATATGATCATATACTTATACTTGTAAGTAAAGGACATTTGCAAATATTTCATATCAACATTTTAAACATTTTTTTTATTATGATGATGATAAGGTGAATTATACATTTTGTAGGAGGGGTCTGAATTATGAAAGAAAAAAAACACAGAGAATTCCAAGACTAACCTAACCTTCTTCTAATTCTTAATTCCAATTCTAATGAGCTGAAAGAGAACCTTATCTGAATACTTATTTTTTCATTTAAAAATTTCAAGTCCATTATACATACATACCTTACTTAAAGGTACATATGTATGCAGGTCTAATTCCTAATGAGAAAAATCTATTTTGCATAAAACTCCTTCTCACAACACAACCAATAAAATCTTGGTGTAAAAAGGATAGGAATCCAAAGTGCCAAAAATTGAATTTACCGAAATCCTTGGTTTGCCAATTTTATGACTCTTATTCGCAAATTTTGCTGACTTGCATATGTATTATACAAGTAATATAAACTTCCACCTTTAATCTCAGGTTTAATTTTACCAGATTATTTCAATGATTATAAGATTTTTTATGAGTAAAGTATCTACCTACTACTTGTACGAGTACAAGTGGTAAACAATGAAATATTAAACTGAATTTTTGCATACGGATACTTTTTGTTATTATTACTTTAATGGAGTATTTTACCACTAAAATAAAATTTAAACAAATGTAAATGCATAATATGGTACCCTATACCATTGGTCTTGATCTTGCTGTTGGTAGAATTTACTGCCACTGGGCCAGTTAGCTCATAAAACGCGGTTTCATCATTTCAAATCATACTATGGTACTAACTACATACAATCATGAGTACAAAATGCAGTTATATTTCATTTATTTGCAAATTTATGCAAAAAAACCAAAAAAAAAAAAACTTTCTACTTGTCACCTGTGTTCAATAAGTTGAGGATAATCATATAAATACTGTACGATAAATTCTCGATTCATTGAGCAGGCAGTATAAATACATACTTTTAGATTAGTCAAGGTTGTATAAAAGGAGTTTTTCAGAATTTTTGTGTATTTAATAGTGGTATTATAATTACAATTTTTCATTTGAAATCCTAGTTTTCAGTCATATTATGATTACATTACAAAATATTGGATTCAAAATTAAAATTTTTAGATCCGTTGTTTGAAACTTTGTACCTATATATTTTTAAATGATAAAATTTTATTTAAAAAATTCTAAAAATCTTGAAAAAAATTGAAATTTTTGACTGACACTCGTCGAATTTGGCTGAAATTATAGAAAAATGGAAAATTGTTATTAAAATCATTGAATTTCTTGTAAGATTCTTCAAAATACTGACTCTGAGAAAAAGCATCGTGTAATTGATATGTTGCTTATTTTAGGATTAGAGTAGGTACAGATATATGAGAAGAAATGTAGAAATTCTAAATTGTTGACAACCCTGTAGAGATTTAAGTATTATTTACAAATTACAAGTGCATGCAAATTTACCTTTTTAAAAAATATTTAAGCTGCTTCATATTTCATTTCGATAATAAACTATTATTATAGTCAGATGGTCATGATAGGATACGTGTTTGCTTTAATCATCAAAAATTGGTGAAGGTACTTACATACCTAGGTAGTAGATAGAAAGCTAGTAATTTGAGTATAAAAATTTGTAAGAATCTTGTGTTGTAGAAAAAAATTTACCAGTTTCTCGATTATTTTATTACACATATCATAGAGTCAGTCTGAGCTTCAAAAGATAAATTCAAAAATTCAAACCTATTTGATTGAGGGTGGGCCATATACATATTATAGATACTTGAAGTATATTGTAAGGTATAGATACTAGGTACTAGTCTAAACTAACAAAATTTATAAAACAAATGTGGGAAAAATTATTGTCTTTAATTCGGCTTTTTTTCTATTTTACAAAGTACGAGTACTACAACACTATACAGTAGGTATTTGAAAGATTTGATAAATAAAGTGGAAAGTGGGTCGACTTTTTCTGTTCTGTCTGATTCTGAGACTCAGACAGAAAATGTAATCTATCTTGTAGAAATAAAAGAACAAAAAAAATCTACCCTTATATTCTATACATTGTATTTCATTCTGCTGGAAACTTAAATTGGTCAAAGATATAATGTAAAAGAGCTTGGTTTAACCACAAAAAAAAATAATTTTGAATAACTATCTGTATGTATATAGGCTAAGTCCTGAGATAGTTTAAACCAAGGTGTAATAGAAAAAGTCATATTTTGATACACAATCTGTAGTACAAGCTTCACTTTTAAACTTTTACATTTTTAAATGAGCATTTTCAACCGAAACTTGGATAACAAATACACGATTTTTGAAATTTTTTTCAAGATCTTTTCTTGTCCCTTGTCAGTCTTACCTTTGCCTTAACTATATTATTAAACTTTTAAAATTGTAAAATTGTACTATAAGGACCGGCCCACCAAGCACCTGTCTTCAAATTTTAAGTTATTACGAGCCTATAGTACCTACTAAATACTATCTATATCTACATGAAATAGTATGTATCTTTTGTAAAATTCCCACAATACCTACCTGTAAATATGCATTTTTTGCTTCTGTTTTTCTGCTCGTATTATACATGATAGAGTAATTAAAACCTGAATTTATTTTTATAAATATTTGAGCTGACATTGGTAAATTACAGAGTCAAAATACTCATGAATCAAATTCAAACAGATCCCCCCCACCGACCCCACAAGTTTGGCTCTCTGGTGATCGGAAATAATAATAATAATATTGTCACATAAATCTTGTATTGAATAGCTCAAATTAGCAATTCTAATTCAATTCTAATGTTAAAATACCTACAATTAGTACCCTACTACTACTATCAGTACAAATATTGAATAAATTAGGTAATTTATTAATTTTTACAACTTTTTGATAGATCCTGGATCGACCCTTGCAATTGTGGAAGAGGGTGATGGCGGAAAACAAAGATTTCAATATGACAATCCAGGTAAAATTTTCAAAATTTTTCAACTATGTGCTGATAATTTAGGCTAAATTTTAATAAACTATATTTATTGCATTGCATTGTAGGATTTGCTGATGATGCTGCAGATAAAAAAAGTAAGTTTTACAATCTTTTGCCTTTCTTGCTATCCGTAGTAATATGTCCTAATGAGCTTGGAGAACCATTAATTTTAAAATCTAGACACTTATTATGAAAGCTAATATTTATCTACAAAGAGTAATTTGTTCAAAAATCTCAAAACCTAACTGATACTTTAGTAAATAAGGTTTTTTTTCTGGACCAAATAGCCCAAAAAAAGGTAATAATTTAACCCCTAGACCTCTCTTTCTATCAGATAGTACATACAGACTTTTCTCTGACTTTGACCTGACCATTCCAATCTACTTTTAGCTCAAAAAATCTCAAAAAATCTTGATTTTGAACTATTTGGAAAAGACCTAAGAAGTAGAAGTAATATTATCTTAGATATATCTGACTGATCTCAAGTTCAAAATTTGAACTTCAAGTAATTACTTGGGTATATAACAGAGCTTCAAGTTATAAAAATAAAACTTGAGTTTAACATCTTTATGCTTTATTGGTACTTGCACCTTGTACTTGTACACTTGAAAGTTTTTAAGACTTGAAATTATTATAGTTTTTAACTATGAGAACTCCAGATTTCCTATGTAATAGTCATAAAAAATGAACAATTTCTCAGGATTTTAAACTTAAAAACTTAACAAAATACAATACAAATTCTCACCTACTTGTCTCTAGTATAAATTGTACTGTTCAAATGGCCTTGGACTAGTAAACTATACAAAATGTACCTACGTATGTAAAGTACTTAAAAGCAAGAAATAAATTTCAAATATTTAACTCTCCCCTTGCTTTGCTAGCTTGTTAGATAATTTTTTGGTAATTATTTTTACCTCTTTTTTTTCTTGTTCAAATGGTCATAATTCATACATTACCCATCTTTCTTAATGATGAACGATTGAATAAATTTTGCCTAATTTCTATATTTAATGAGTAATTTTGAATTAGTTAAATATGCACTATGTATGTAATAGTACAATACATACTATATCAAAGCACTAGGGTAAGGCTCATCTACTTTTTTTTTTGTAAAAAATAAAAAAAGGTTGGGATATTTTAAAGACTTTTATTTATGTCCTATCAGTACTATGTACCTGTATAAGGACATTTTAATCTCTATATTGTCCTGGTGCTGTTGATAAGGATAAGGATAGTACTTACATTCTTAGTTTCATTCAAATTTCAAATGGAAGAATCTCATTGTATCTACAAAAAATAAGCTTTAGTAAAGCCTCGCCCAACATATCCAATCGAATCGAAACTTTTTTTTAGAGAGTCAAGTGAAATTACTTTTGCCTTTTGGTGACATTTTTTGAGAAACATTTTTTTCAACAAAAAAAATTTTTTTTAAGAGGATTGAATTTTATATCTCTTAACTAACTTGACAAGTAAACTAACACTTGGCTCAGGTATTTTGAAAAGGTAATTTCAAATGTATTCTCAGGATCAGATGCAAAAATTAGGTACCTAAAGGCTAATTCGGAGCTCTTTGCGAGGTTTCAAGTGCCTTCAAGTTTAAGCATTTTCATATTTTGAAATTTGTGTACCTACAGATAGTAGTAATATAAGTACCACCAAAATTTCTAAAATTTTCTGAGTTTGGTATTCATTTACTTGTAATTTAGGTACTGTCATCTTGTCCTGCCTCGGGTTTTATTGTCACAAATTTTGAAAAAAAATCTCACTTTTTCTTCAATTTCCTGAATACTGAATCCCCGTTGTTATTTTAACTATTGAATAAGTATTCTCTATATTTGCCTATAGTTATAGTACAAATTACAAAGGGATCCCCCTTAAATCTTAAACAATTCATTACACTGTACTTACCTATACAAGCAAGGTAATATAGACCTTAAGCTCAAAAACTATGTGTCAAGTCAAGATTTGAGATTTGAGTGTCATTTCATATAATTGAACTAGGTGTTTACCCATTTGCATTTCTACATTTGTGATTCGATTGTTTTAAAGATTTCAACTATTTTATTTTACGAAACCAAAAACTTGAAAAGTTTCAGTTTTCGTAAAACTTGAGAAATCTCGAGATTAGTGCTTTTCCCACTTAAAGGCAAGTCTCTCTGTCTCATAGCATTAGAAATGATTGATAGCCCAGTGCTCTATTCTATCTTACATTTAAATTTACCTTTATTTCACTGCATTTTACTATTTTATTACATCGTAGTTTTATAGTACTAGTCCCTATAATGTAACCCCAAAGAAATAGAAAACATGCTTTAATACTTAACTTTTAGAATTTGAGAGACAGAAGAATTACGAGATCTTTTCTTTTAACTTTTAGTAGTAAAATTCTTAAAATATCTTTACTTACCTGCCCATCGCTTATCTCAAAAGTTGGGATATTAAAAGTCTACCTTATTTACATTTTTCAATCCCTTATATACCTACTATAAATACTATAAATACTCTGCCTCTGCCTACTGGTAGATGAATTTTTTCACAAAAATTAGCCCATCAGATTTCAATTTACCATATTTGAGTTACCATAATTCTCAATATAAAACTACTGACAATAATTGTACAAATTGCATAAACCTACCTATAAAGTGTTTAAAAATAATTTCAAAATTTTGATCGAAATTTGAACTTTTGGCTTTAGATTTTGAATCAAAATTCGAAAGTTTTGAAAAAATTCTTTCTAAATCACTACTAATAAATGATTAGACAACTTTTTTAAATTTTAGTCTATATTTCAACAAGTAACGTAGCAAATAGCTTGAAACTTTGAAAAAAAATTCAATATTTTTGAGTAAAAAACAAAAGTCGCACAAAATCGACCATTTTCTCCTAAAATGTCACAATTTACTGCAAGTCCATAAATCTTATTTAAATTAAAGATAATTTCTTTAATCTTTCACCCAATTACTGAACAATTACTCAGATGTATTCAGGTACGCATAGTCCAACCCAGATAATTTAATTATATTACATATCAGGTAAATTAAAGTACTTAAAATCTCTTATTTTATGAAAACACAAGTACTTTGACCATATACTGTATACCATTAGATACAGATACTTAAGGTAAATCTGAAAATTCTTAAAAAGCGTGAAAGAAATTAAGCTAATAAAACTTACGATTAAAGAAGAAGCCTCATAAGATACATCATATAGTCTACTTGATTTATTGTAAATTATTTCAAGTCCCCATAAGAATAATTAGAATGGCTCACGCTTTTCATTTAGCTTGAAAACATTGTACATACATACTTTTTGAGCCCACTGTCTCATAATATTCAAATTTGAAATCCAAGTAACCCGGCGCCCTTCACACAGTTCATCAAATTTACAAAAAAGTAATATGGTACACCTGTAAAATGCTAAATTTTTTTTTTACAAATTTTTTATTAGTGTTTAATGCATTTACTATACGAAATAAATATGAATGAATTGTTGTTGGTGAAATTATTATCGACAAACAAATACAATTTCATCATTTACATTTGCATGTATAGATACTTGTGTATTACAATGGGATACTATTGAAGACAAGTGAAATCATGCTAGTTATTATGAAGTTATAAACACTTTAGAAATGAATAAATATTCATCAATATTACAATATTACAATATTTGAATTAAGTCTATTAAGATTTTTGACATGGGTCAAGTATTCTAGAGGTTTGAGAATGTAGGGTGACTATATGGGGGGATGTGACCAGAATTAATTAATTCTCATTAATTTTTCGATATGGTCAGTCATGATTTTGAGATTTTGAATTTGTATTTGTACCTACTACTATGTAGACAATAGTAAAGTATTGTTGAGCAAAATTTTTAGTTTTTGCATGCTTTTAATTTAATTGTAATTAAGTAAGAGATAATGAATGAAAGTGTTATGTTGTACATAAATCCTAGGGGTCAAGTGTCAAATTGTCAGAAAAGTAAAATGTATCCAATTTAGATTATATAAAGATCTTAAGATTAGTACTAATTTAAAGTACTAAGGATCTTATGATTATTCAGACATCAGACAGGACTAATTTTTGATATTCTTATCTCAACGAATTTTGAAATTCTAGATTTCGTGATGTAATCATGAGCAAAAACTGGGATTTCAAATTGAATGAGTACTCTATATGAATAAGATAAGAACTTGGAGTTTTGGCTTTTTTTGTAAAATGAATTCTGGATATTTTTGAAGGGCAAAAGCTCAGTCATAAAACCCCCTTTCTCTTGTCATATCACGTCAAATCACTTATAACATATAATCTGTATCATCGCATTTTAATATAAATTATCCAATATGTGTCCAATATGTGTCCAAAATGTGATTGCATCTTTGAAAAATCAAAAGCTTTTACCAATGGCTAATAAACAAATCGACAACTTGTCAACTAAATTTTATATAAAAATCATCGACAATTATAGAAATTATCATAAAAGTCATAAAATAGCAGCAGGACTCTGGTGATAAAATTCAAAATAAATTATCAACTTGCAATTAAGTGGGCAAGTTAATTATTAGCTGGTCATCAATTCACCTACCCCTTTGTTATCCCAGGTTTCACTTCACTTACATTCTCCTTTCATTTTCTAATAATTTGACATTTTTTACCCTTAAAATCTAAAAATTCTCTCTATACTATATACTATATAGTCTATAGATAGTACCTATAGACTATAGGTAATGTCTTATCTTAAAGTCTGTGTCATATTTGTGTCAATTAACCCAGCTCAAGTCACGATTTAAATTTTTCTAATTTAATAGAAATTTCACTATCTCTAAGATACCTTAACTATCCCTTTCTACCATCAGTATAATGGCCAAAAATATTTCATTTTTTTGAACATTTTTCTATAAAAATACCTGAAATAAAAGTAAATACAATTTTTGTGTAGCTCGTTAATTTTGTAGACTTGCCCCTTCTAACCAAAATAGGACAATTTTACGCCTTAAATAAATCGTAATTTAAAATTTAAACCTGATATCTATTAAGCAAATATCCTTTAAAGGCATTATAAAGTGGCTAAATTTCTATAAGGATAGTATCTATACTACTAGCACTAGTAATTGGTAAGAAAAATTAGAAAAATCAATAAAAATCGAGGTTTATATGCCTTCTCTTATAGCTTCTGTGATTTCCTTATTGGAGTCAAATAAATATTTTAAACCACGTTTTACTAATTTACCTTCGAGCATTTGAGCTACAATTCCATAAGTATCTGCTGTCTTTTCATAAATATTCTCAGAATTAGTAAATACTCTTTTTATACAGTATTATTAAGGTATACAGTGTACAGTAGTTAAGATAGTGATTTAATAAAAAAGTAAAAGCAATGATTAAATATTACATAGTACAATGCAATTTAGCTCAATCAACCTCAAGAAATTTCGACATCAAATATTAAATCAAGCTTCTTCAGTCATTTTATTTCTCATTTCTCAAAGTAATCTTGTATTCTATATGTATGGTATCTTATGTATGTATCTTTAATCACAAATGATCATTTCATAATAATAAATTGTTTGTTGTACAGATATCTCAGATATCTCCTGGTGAGATGCAAAACATCATCATTCCACTATACGAGTATACCTACTGATACTAGTATCTAGATACATTAGATACTATGGGCTTATTTGGCTCTATCATTTGTATTCAAACTACTATTATAGGGGTTTTAGGGTCAAATACAAATATTTATAAATTACTACATTAGATGCAAAATGCAAAATTTATTCTATTGCAATACAATACAAGTGTACATAAGTATCTAGTATCTAAGTATCTATATAGGTGCTAGATAAGTATTCAAAAAGGATTCTATAAAATTGTGGGAAAGTTAAGCTCGAGTCCATTAATCTTTCACATGCAAAATGCAAAGTCAAAATCGAGTCAAAAATCTAAAACTCGAGTCAAACTTATGGACACTCGTCTTATTAAATTATAATATTTAAAAAAGGCAGTCTTATATCATTCATAACTTTTTAAGGATTTGGAATTTGAGAAATAAATTATCAATATCCAAATCCAAACCGCAAATGTAAAATATGAAAAATATTAAAATTCTATACTATAGTACTCGTATAATAATAAATTCCTTTCTAAAAGATTAGGCACAATAAAAACCGACCAAACTTTTTGATTTATCAGGGCAAAAATTTAACATTTGAGATTTGAGATTTGAGACAGGACCTAAATTTGAAATATTAGAAAATACAAAATTTTCAACTAAAAATCGAAATATTTTTTAAAATATTGACTGTTTTTATTAGCCTTACCTATAGATATGTATCAGTATATAGTTTAATGGTCGAGCAATTTTTGAATTTTATGAAGTTTTGTTGTTTGATAAATTGAATTTCGATATTAAAGGCTAGGATTTGATATTCAATCGAATCTCTTCTTAAATTCAACTATTCCGAAATATCTGATATTGTTTCGTATGTATAAGGATAGTTGCATAATGATTACTAGATAGGACACGCAAAGGGAGTTCTTGACCATTTTTTTCTTGTTGGATTTACTTACATGCAATTATAATTGTATAAGTAGTTAAGTACTAGATAATAGTAATTGAATTTTTTTAGTAATACCATACTATAACTATGCTTGTAATAGTACCCTATAGGTATAAGTAAGTACTTTTACTTACTACTTAAGTATACACTTTTAATTTGAATTTGAATTCAAATTGAAATTGAATCACATTCGGCCAAGACCAAGATATTTGATTTGATACTTGATACTAATGCCCTTATTCTCACGGTTCCATCATTATTATTATGATTATTAAATATACATTTATTGTAATTGTACCATATGCATACTTATGTACATAATAGTATTTACTAAGGTTTAATGTGAGGTTTACGAGTACTAGTAGTAAGTGTCCTCGCCTTGATTTGAATGTAAAAATGCAAATTTTTCGAGATAAAAGGGGCAGTTGTATGTTGAGAGAGACAAGTAGGTGTTCTCAGGTTGAAAGTTGAGAATGATATTAAAATAAACATTACTTATTATCCCTTATTTGACTCTAATAGACGGGGTATCAAGTAGATTTATTATTAGTAGTTATCTAATAGGAAGTCTATGCACTGGTTTGTCCATACACTAGTCAAAAAACTAAAATGTCAAAAAAAATCGGGAATCAAAAAAGGTTTTCTACAAATTCGGCAAAAAAATGCTAAATACAACTTTTATAAAATTTTATAAAATTCAAAGGTTTTATAAAATTCAAAATAATTATCCAGTATCTCCAAATGTAAATCCAAATGGAATGACTATATTATATCTAATTAGATTTAAAAACGAATTTTTCTAGATATTTTGCATATTTGGGTTTTATGCCATAATTTAAAATTATACCTAAAGACAAAAATACTCACAGAAAAAACTATCTTAATATCAAATATATTACTCTAGAGCTATCTATACCTACTTATGTATATCATTCCTAAATTACAATAAACTAATTACACTCTGTCAATCATTCATTATTATTATCAACTTTTTTAGTATATCCGATCCCCATTCTTACAAGTATCTTTCAGAAATTTCGAAAAAAAATCTATATTTGTTTTGACTGAAAAGTATTTGAACTTTTATAAAAATATCCACCTTGGGTTATTATCTTGGATATTTGGCTTGTAATATACTCTGCTAGTTGTAAGATAATCACACAAAAGTTGTGAATTCCTATAAAATACAAATTTTTTTAGTAAAATTGTCATTTGATAAATTACTACTTGACAATTCTAACGTATACTTGTGTCCATTTAATATTTCTTTAGATTAGATAGAAATGATCTTGACTTAAAAATTGGCAATACTTTTGTCATTTACAAAAGTATCATTCAAATGTAAATGCAAACCTAATGTAGGTACATAGCCTATTAGGTAATTAATAGTTAATCTGGGATAAATTTTTTCCAAATCTAATTATCTTTTTATAAGTACAAGTTACCTACAAGTTACAAGGGTTAGACAGATAGTAACCGGATGGTATTTCCCTTTCTAAATTTTTCCCATACCTCAAACCTATCTGTAGATACAGTACAAGGTCTAAACAATTTAAATTACTTTTTTTGTTTATACCTTTGTAGGCAATAAAGCATATGTTTTACACAAAGATAATGATTACCAATAAATTTACTACTTTGTACAGATACTACTACTGTTATACCTAGGATATATACAATTGAATATTGAATATACATAATAAATGATTAAATAAGGTAATTTATAAAACAATTGTAACATTAATTTAACGATCACTAGAGACTTCAAAGGATCACGTAGTTCAGCACAGATACTTATATGGCTCAATTTCAATACAAATGTTTCAAATTTAATTTCATTTGATCCATATCTTATCAGATCGATCGATCGATCGACAAATCACAAGAAATATTTACATTTTTTTGGCTACAGAATATAGCTCTAAAGTGATTTCAAGTCATTTATGATTTCATAATTCATTAGAAAAAATAATAACAAATTGATCAAATTGTACACACCTTATACTGATAGATACTACCAAGATACTACTAGTAGGGAGTATGTGAGTGAACGGATTTTAAAACTTTTTGGAAATCGATTCCCATCAATTTCAAATGTAAATCAACATGATATGAATTTCAAAATAGTTACAAAGTGTAATAAGTGTAATAGCCAATACATTAGCACTACAGATACATTAGTGTTCGAGGACAAACCAGGAAAAATATCCGATTGTAAATCTTGCATTGTCATCCAATATTTGTAGAAATAAATTATACTTTTTTGAAGCTAATAAGGCCATTTAATTTAGGTCTAAAATGTGTAGGTTTCGTCTACACTGTCTGGGACAAGACAAGAGTAGAATTTGTAAAAATTACCATTTGAAATACTTGTAGTAGTAGTATGTAGTAAGTAGTAGCTATTAATTAATAAATTTTCCAAGCTAACTAACAACTGCTCTTGGCGATTTTTGTCTACTTTTTCGATCTTTTGTATTTTACTTTATACTTTATTGATTTCTTCAGCAGAATCTTAAATCTCAATCTCAATATGTATAGATACATATAATGTAGGTAAAAGAAAATTTTTCAAATGACTTTGCTAAAATTTGCAAATAATAATGGATTTGATTTGGACAAAAAGCAAGAGAGACCCTTAGCAAATTGCATTTGTAAACAAGTGCTTATGAGTCTTCTTATAGAGATTGGAAATTATTCAATGAAACTATAATAAAAAAAGGTGAAAGTGATTTTTAAATGATTTTAAATCGAGCTTTGATCAATTTTTGATTCATTTAATTGTAAGTATAGGTTACTACACTAGTAGTACTCGTAGATACTTGATATACCCAAGTTTAACATGTTAAGGAGTGTCAACTTCTTGATTTTTTTCATTTATTTTCATCAACTAGAGATTGATTAACAAGCTTCATATACAGGGTTTCTCAAAAATAACACCCAAATTCTCAAATTACAAGCCTCAAATATCACAATTTGTCCAAAAAACTTATTTTTATCTTAGAATTTGCTCGAGTTTTAAAGCTTAGACTTTCTAAATATTTTCCAAAGAAGATTGGAAAGAAGCTTGATTACTAGGAATCCTTTCCTAGTAATCAAACTCTGAAATTTTTACAAAATTTTGACCTGATAAATAAGAGATTATAGGCTTGTTTAAGCTTTAGATTCCATATTCTAGATTTATTTTTGAAAGACCTTGTACAAAAGTAAAATCGAAATCACCAAGTCTTCGTCTGGCCAAATTATTAGGTTCGCACCTATAATCAATGAGGCTATAAATATAAATATAACTTTTTTTTTGCAATTTATCACTTACTTCACCTGTATTTAAACGTTGTAATAGTAGTAGAGTAGTAGTATCTGGTATCTATGCTGTATTATTATAAGGTCTTTTGTACATCTGCAAAAAAATCCTTCACATGATCATTTACCTGCCAAAAAAACGCAATTTATTGCTCTCCAACACTATACTACTATATGTATACTGATACTACTAGTCAAGAACAGATATTTTTTATTATTTTCCCGACCAGTAGATAAACTTACTTAATATCATCAATTCGCATTTAAATTCAAAATTAACTTACCCTTAGGTGTATATATTTAAATATCTACCTGTAGTAGATTCAGATAGATACATAATCTTGAGTGATATTTTTATAAAGATATAACTTTGTCAGAGTCACAAGTATCTAGATACTAGCAGCAGAAGCTTTTAAAAAAAATAATAGTAGTGTAATAATAAAGCAAGGACAAATTTATTTGAAAGATATTTTTCAAGATATTTGCAATAAAAATCTACTTATCCTTCGTACAATCTTCACGACTTATTTATCTTTTGCTACTTACTTGCCACTTTACCATATACTATAAGTATAAGTATGGTAACCATACACAATATTCATAATATTTGCTCAAGACACTTGAATTTTCAATTTTTTTCTCAAGTAAAAGATGAGTATTTTTCTAACTTTGAGTTTAGATATGATGGGAGATAGAATAATTACCTTGCTCCTGTACGTGTAATAGGCCCTATTGATAGTAGAGTACAATAACATATTCATAAGCTAGTTTAAATAAATACTAGTAGTACATTTTACATCACATTTGGTCAAAATTAAAATATCAAAAATTTTCTAAAATACATAAGGTAATTAATATAGGTACGCCAAATTAATCAAATATCATACCAGAAACCAAATTTTTTACTATTGAATTACAGGTACCTCAAGAATATATCATAGATTTTTTAATGACAAATTTTTCAAAAATTTGTTATCTAAATTTTTGATTTTTGGTGCTCTAAAACTTGTTTATTAAGAGCTCTACAAGTACTGATTGATACGAGGAACTCGTAGGAAAATTCGAATTCGAATTTTCGAAAATTTGTCAAAATTTGTCATAAAATTTGAGCATTTTTTATAAAGTATGAACGAGTATAACCTAAAATATCAAGGATTTTCAGCCAAAGAATATCAAGGATATTCTGGCTATTTTGACAATTTTGATTATTATTATTATTATTATTATTATAAGACAACAACTATTATTTGAATCACATAGGTACCCGGTATATTACCTTAACTCGACAAATGAAAAAAGATCTATGAAAATATAGAAAAATCGACAATTCCAAGGCTTTTTTCAATTTTTGACTTTTTCCTTGGACATTTTGAATTTGAAATTGTATTTTGATATCACATACATATAGTAAGTCTAGTATTATTTAATACTCAAGATCAGTACTATTATGTATTATTATAATGCAGAAATCTTGATGAACAGGTACAAGTATATCTTAATAAATGTAAATTTAAATGTATAGTCATTTTTGCACAAAAAAATGATCGAATCTGCATAATACTACTACAAATACATGATAGTAATGTGCTGGGAGCTATGCAAAATACAACTAGCAAATCAAAAAATCAGTCTGATACATTTCTTACTTATTAATTGGCAAGATTTAGAAAAAAAAGATACTTTTGACTTGCTAAACTAAACTACTAGTATACAGTATACAGTAGTACTATGATATATATGAGTATGAGATGGATGGATAGACATTGAAAAGATTATAATTATGTTAGTGACGAAGTAATTGCATATTTAAAATAATAATTTTGAAACATTTTTTTTACTAACTACTTACTACTATTTACTAACTGACTGTTGACTACCCCAGTACATGATGAGAATTACAAATTCATCTGGTAAATACTCGAGGACTTAATCTTCTAAATTAAAATTTGAAAAATGAAATGCTGATTACCTACATGTACATCGTAGTAAATATGAAAAGGGGGCTGGAATTTTACTTTTAAAAAATGAAATTTTTGAGCTTCAATAACAATACGAAATTTACATAAAGGAATTCTACTGAATAGAACATTATGATTTTTTAATTAATTTACAATGTTTGTGTTTATCAACTGGTTAGACCATTCTTGACAAATATTTTTTGCAAAAAAAAATAAAAAGTTGACAAAAGCATACTTAACACAGTAAGTGTTAAGTATTGGTTTCAAGGACGAATTACATAGGATAATAAAAGTAATAATGCGTTTTAGAAAAAAAACTATTGTTTTATTTGACTCACATCGCATCGATTACCTTTAAGGTATTAGTAGTATAGTAGGTAGGTATTTGTGATATATCACAAAAATAATTAAATTAAATTCCTTAAGAAAAGTGTATTGAAAGCTTTTTTTACTACTTTTTTCTGAGCTATTACACATATGGCGAAAAATGGACAATCTTGACAAGTCTCAAAGTAAGTATTAGAGAAGTAGTACTGGTAACCTACCTATATATGTATTCAAATTAGCTCCAAAATCATGATAGTCATGTTCTGGAGCTTTTTTTTTACTATACCTGTCAAGGTACTCATACAAGATAAAATAGTCTTAAACATGACAAAAGCTCTCAATATCATGGAAAATTCAAATTTTCGAAAATCTAAATCTAAGAATCTAAATCTTTAATTGAAAGTCAAATTTGGAAAATTATTCAAATTTTTGCTTGGTTCAAATTTAACTATTTTAGATATATGGTAGCTATGTCATTATCATTCCCTAATCTGACCATTGAAATTGAAAGCCAAAAACTGAATATAACGACCAACTCTATGGCTCTCTTTAACACATTTATAATGAGAATGAGATATGGCTAATAATAATAATAAGACAAGGACATTTTCATATGTCATGTCATGTATAAAAAAACAAAATTGAGATTTTAAATCAAAGTCAGAGTGTTTACTGAACAGTATGATTTAATTGAAATCTTGAATCTCATAACTCACGTTTTTCTTACCTATGCATATACTTTCATATGACTGCTCGAGATTTCATTAAATGATAATATAATCAATTATTTCAAAAATGTAATTCATACTACTCATTCGAAGTACCTACCTGTAATATGTCAGTAGTAAAATTAGAATTGAAAACAATTCAAATTCCATGATCTTGAACAGTTGAATTAATTTTATACTTTTTAAATACCTTTACGATAATTGCTGGTATTAAAGTATAGGTAGATTAAAAGCGAAATTTGCAAGTTCATCATAATTTATATTCATATTTGAAAAAACCTTGCAGATTTTGGGATTACCAATTTTAATTATATATTTGAATGGAGCCTAAAATGATGTGTTGAGGTATGCAAAAATCATTTCATGGTTAACCATATCGATTTTATGGATTTGCATTTTTAGGCAAATGGATTTCATGCTTCTGATTCTGTAAAATAGTATACTCTAAACTATATCAAATGGGCAAATGCATTCAATTTCAGGTTCAAAATCTAATGCAATTTTGTAAAACTAGATATTTTAGATTTTGGGTTTGGACCTAGCAGTATTCTTATCTTAATTTGAAAGAAATCCCAGTTTTTGGCTATTTGATTTACAAAATCCAAGACTTCAAAATGAAATTTGAGATAAGAATACTACTCTTTTATAGACCTATAAACCTGTAGTCAAATCAAGCGGATTAAATTATCAGAACAAAATTAAGTGTTAAAAAAATTATTTCTTTTCTCTTTTTCTTTCGAATCATTTCCCTTTACATAAATCTACATAAATCTTGTCACATTTGTTCAGAATTCAGAATTATTATCTCAGGAGCTTGAGGGCAAACTCAAAAATTGTGTTTTACATTACATACTTATAAAGTATCTTTATATGAAGGTACCTTTGCTTTGCAAAATGAATGAATTCTGATAAGTACGAGTATTTGGCTTATGGGGATTATATTTTTTTCTAGGGAAAAAAAACAATAAGTATCTTGAATCTTGAGTATCTTGAGTGCTCAAATTTGCCGACAAGAAAAGGCAAGACGAGTTTTTCTTCAACTGTTATTTTCTTTCAAGATCAGAAAAAATGTGAGATAGGGTCAAATCGGGAATTGAATTGGTCACTGGGCTATTGCTCAAGGCTGTAAAATAAGCCTTTAAAAAAACTTAACTGCTTCTACGTGTGCAATATCAAATTTAATTTTGATTTCAAACTTCAAACTTTAAACTAACAAGTAAACATACTTTACTGGGTATTTATAAAATATTTAATTCAAAATTTAAATCATTTCTTAATCGAGTTACAGTAGCACACTTTCTGACAAAAAAGCCAAATTCTTAAAAATAGCTACATTTCTGCAAAAATTATTTTTTTCAGATGTTGATTTTCATATGATTAGCATTTTTATTACATAATAAATAAGTATAGGTTATAGGGGTAACTATGTACTGTTTGAGATTTTGATTTAAAGTTCATTTTTATTATGTATATGTATACTAGCTGTTTTTTGAAGATATTTGTCTCTTTACTTGTCATCCAAACTTTCGCAATTTCAAATTTAAATCTGAATATACATAAGGGGAAGTGAGTTTAATTGACTTTCGAGCGATTTGATTAGCTGGCTAAATGCTACGGGCTGTGTGACTATATAAAAGCCAGGGCAGGCAGGCCATGGCTGGTTCCTTCGTATTAAATTTGTTAATTCGAATAGAAAAGTAGATGAAATTTGAGTCGAGACAAATTTTAAATCAAATTTCAAATTTCAAATTGGATGCCTTTGAAAACTCATTTACTTACATAAACATACCAGTACAAGTATTGAAACCATTAGGTAGTAAGTACGAGCAGTAGTACCTTAAAATTTAGCCTATATTCAAGTGCCAGAATACTTAGGTATCTCTTAACTATAACTGATAGCATATTTCTCACAGAGATCAAATTACCTTGTGTCTTGTTCTCTGGAATATTAGTAAGTAAATGGTCCTTGCCAATTTCCACTCAAAAACTCAATTAACAAGACCCAGTGTTCAAATTATACAGCAAAGTACCTATCTGTAGTACAAAGTATGAATGAAAAATTCAAACAGATACCTATCTACAGAGTACTACATACCATTACTATCAAAATTTTAATAAATTATCTGTCGCAAAATCATGACAAGTTATTCTGACATTCGATTTAAAGTAAAATACCTAATGTCTTTGTCTCAATAAACTTAGGTCAGCTGAGATTTAAATTTTTTTATGATCAATTATTTGTATTTATTCTAACTAGGTACCTACTCACTATGTACCAACATTTTCATTATAATTTTTGAAATTGGAATCATTTTGAAATCTTTAGGGAAAATTTCCAAAATTTCTAAAAGATTACCAATAGATAGATTTTAACTTGCTCTGAAATCGAAATAAAAATCAAGTTTTTTTTATTTGAGTTTTTGCCTTTTGGCAAAATTGTCAATTAGTCAATTGACAAAAATTTATGCAAATTTCGGTTCAACTCTAACGATGCTTTGACACACTATTTAAAATTAATATTTAAATACTACTTTGCAATAATTTTGCTAAACATTTTACCATATGCAATCTGACATAGTGTAAAAGCCGACCATATAGGTATAGTAGTATGCGAGTAGTATTTCTTATCTTCAATTTCATTTAGCATCAAATTTTAATTCGCACACAGCACACACATATCTACAGATACAAGCTATAGAATACCAGCCAAATATTTTACAAGTTGACCTGCCTTTTTTTCTTATAATGTATTTGCATTACTTATCCTAAGACTAACCTCAAATTCAAATTTCAAATTTCAAATGGATAAGAATTTCTTGAGTATTTGAGTACACAAAACACTATCCAAGATACATATACTCGTACCTAAGTTGTATCTATAATAGTATAATCAGTCAGTATAACTTATAACTAGTTGACCATTGCAAGATTAAAAAGTTCTAAAAAAAATTTCTACCAACTAATTCTAATGTCAATAATGTTGTCTACCTATACCTACATACATTTGCATTTCTTTGTAAAAGCTTTCATCGAAATCTCAACAAGTAAATCGTAAAGCAAACCAAATTCTCAAATAAATTTCTCTCAATACATATGTATTTACAAGTATGTACCAAAAAAGCATACCTTACTATTTAACATCTCTGATTTTGAAAAAATTAAGACTAAAAGTTGCGATTTCGCTTATTACACAGGAAATGACTTAAATCAAAATTTCAAGGGTTTTATAATGGGCTTTTTCACCTTTTTATGAGATTTAACATGGTAAAGCCGAATAGTATCCTTTTGATCCATTTCTAGAGTTTTGAAATTTTGAAATTTTGAAAGATTAGTCTTAAAGAATTTTGTTTGGAAGTTAAATATGCCAGATTTTGGACATGTAAATAGACCCTTTTCGACTGTCCGATCACAAATTATTATAGATAGCTAACTAACTACCTACCTTATTGCCAATTTATTGAAATTGACTGATGTTTTAACTCCCACATTACATTATAGATTGTAATATCTCGATCAAAACAAAAGCAGGTGAGGTGAGGCTACCATTAAGACCTAGTAGTAAAGTAGCCAATAAAAGATACTTACAAGAAATGTACATTAAAAAAATGTTTCAAAAGGTCCCATATCGAGATATGCTTTTATAAAAGCAATATATCACTAAAGAACTTGGACCTACTTTTGCCCAATTTACGGTTAGTCACTAAACTATCTATACTGTAGTAGTAGTAGGTAAATCAAAGATTTTAAAAATCTCAAACTTCCCTTTCTTTTGTGTGTATTTTACTTAAATGTATGCATATCTGTAATAAGTAATAAGCATATTAAATTTAAATACATTTAAACAGGTACTAATGGTACATTAACTTGTACTAAACAAGTATAGATATTTTTATATTTATTTTGCCCTCTGGACCAATTTGAGTGAAATTGGGTCTTCTAAGTATAAGTACATAATATATGTAAAAGTCTGAGACCAGCTTTTGGATTATTAAGATCTTCAGTCTTGACTTTGCTGTATTTTCTTATCCGAGTCTGAATTCATAGAGATAAATACCTTGACTTTGACTAAAACTCTATATGGGCATATAGACCACTTGTAAAATGTACAATAATTTGAATCAAGTTGATTTAACTTCTTCATTCCTCAATCTATCATTTTATACTATGTATGAGTAGATATTTTTTTATCTAGTTCTATATCAAAATCACATATCAAATTCTAATGTAAGTCAAAGACTTGTTACTCGTAAAGTAAAGTAAATAGGTAGATCGCTCAAGAAAAAAATGCCAAAGTAGCAAATCACGTATACTTTTCATAATACCTGATTTATGTGATTAATTACAGAGACTTGTTCATACTACATACTCCGTACATACACACATAGTATTACTAGATTTGATAAACTTGTTCAAAAGTTAAAATCCACTATTTGTCACTGATCAGGAAAAAAGGACTACCGACAGATTTTGACTTAAAATTATCATTTTCTTTAAAATTTTAGTCAAAAAACGAGTCAAAATCTCCAGAAATCTCCAAAATTCTTCTTAAAATTAGCTTTTTTGGGTATTTTTTACACCTTTAATGTCTCACAAAGTAGAAGATACTATGTACTTTGAACCTGTTTTCTAACTAGGAATCCTATTCGAATTTAATAATTTGGTCAGGGGTAGTTAAGATTTGTCTTTAATTTAATAAATTTCATTTAATTCTTTATTTCATTAAGTAAGTCGACCTTCCAACTTTTTCTAACCAAAGACACCTGCTCATGTTTTTGATATTTACATTTCTGGCAACTAACATAACTAATTTTTCTAACCTTTATATGACTACTAGATAGTACCTTACTACTGATAGTACTACTACTACATAGTAGTATATTATAGTATCATTGTCTAGTAAATAAGAAAAATTTGACTTGATTTCTTCAGCCAGCTTGGCACCATACATTCTAAATATTAAAAATTATAACAAGTTCACAAAAATCCCAATTGTTTATTTCTTTTGTTCTTGTGTACTTGGTTCTTATGCTGAAGCTCTTTAAAATACTTGAAAGATTAAGAGCATACTTTTAAATATGCAAATTTTGCATTTTTGCGCATTTCTTCACCCTAATTGTAAGAATTTACACAAGTTATATTAGTACTACCTACAGTACTAGAGTGGTATAATGCAAACTGACATGATCTCACTAAAGATATCCAAGACTTGCTTACCTTAAAATTTATTTTAAACCTGCCCTAATGTGAGAAAATAGACTTGTTTTTCCATAACATTTTTACATAATAAGAATTATAAGAGTTTGACTTTGAGCTCGTCCTTCTCCATTGAATTTCTAGAGCTTTTTTGTAATTTTTCAAAAAGGATCAGAACCAGGTTTTCCTATTATACAGTAGGTAGGTATGTAGTTAGTAAGTATAAGAACCTCTGGATTTCAGTTTGAGATTATGAATTTGGAGATTCTTTAAAAGTATTGCATAATCAGTTTTTTTACTCATATTTATGCAAAATGCATATGGAAATAATGAATAGAGATATGTAATTTGGCTGGTAATAATGAATTAAGATAAGCTTTATGACTTAACTGAGCCATTGAAATTCATAGGATATGCCCAACAAGGCCTTTTAAGGTTTCTTAAAAGTTCAAAATTTGCTATCTATTCTTTAGTACAAGTATGCATTGTCCATAAAAAATCTAAAGTACAATAGGACTAGTAGGTAGTAAGTAGCCAAAATCAAATTAAATTTTCAAAATTTCAGCTTAAATGAACTTTTCATATGCAAAGTTCTCATCTTTTTTTGAAAAAAAGCTGCGATTAAGATATTCCCGAGTTTGAAGAGTTAAACCTGAGTTTGAAAAATGTAATATTGGTTTGATTCCTAGTCAAGGTAAACTACCTCTGATAGTGACCTGTGTATTTTACACAAAATCCTGAGTCCTGAGTTTTGGATGGACTTGATTTGATTCTTATAATTTTTCAACTACTGATATTGGTACTTGTATCTGTACGAGTATGTAAGGAGTTTGATACTTTGTTTGTGATTTAAGTTATTAGGTATATTATGTTAGCAGATAGGTATTTTCAACTAATATTCAATTCATTTCACGATTCTCTCATAACTACCTACATCATACAGACTTACAGATAATAGATACTAGTAGTATCAGTAGTACTATATTATCAAATCAAGTTGGAAATTTCCTATCAACTGTGTAAGTAAAAGTGCTTTTACTTACCTGAGTCTGAACCTGGCTCCAGGATCTATCATAGAATACAAATTTTTAATACCCAATGTCAGTCACTCATTTCAAAATTCAAGAAGTTATCTTATACGAGTACTTATAGTAGTAGTAGATTCTCGAAGAAATTCCAAATTATTTCAATCTTGTTCAAAATCTTAATCTTAAATCTCAACTACTATACTAGATAGATATTAGCTTTAAGATGTAATAAAATTGACTTTTATCTAAAATAAAGATGGTTCTTTTGACCTCTAGAATCATTCTAAAATATGATTAAATTGACTCAAATCACTATTTTATGACCTATAGAATTCTTTATAATACTCTAAAATTAGCTTATATGTACTTATACTGGTACTTACGATTAAATAATTCTAGAAATAAGGTTAATATTATGATTCTTAATGATTAATTTGACCTTTCAGACATGCTATCTAGTCTAGTACTTCCTTAAGCTATAAGTTCTTAAGAAAATTTGAATTGAAGGCTTTAATTTGAATGCGTTTTAAAATGTGCAATGCAATTTATGTAACTTTTTTTGAAATGGAATGTTTTGAGTTTTTCTGTGTGTGAAAAAAGCATTAAAATTCTGAGGCACTTTTGTATTACTATTAGGTACTAGTACTACTGAGATTTTGAATCTCACAACTTGAAAAAAAAACTCGAAAAGATGATGTATGTACTCTTACGAAAGAAGGTAACTTTGATTTCCCTATCTGATAAAATGAATATTTTTTTCAAAAACCGGTCTGGAATTGAAAATTTCACTGGTTTTCTATTCTCCATAATATTTGTATGGGTCTGTAGGTAGAAGGTATCTATTCAATACAAGTTTTAAAACCCAAGTTCCAGTCATACCATACCAATTTGAGATTTGTATAATTTCAAGTAAGAGAGTTTACACTGTAGTTAAAAGGTCATAAGATTACTTGACAAGGGTTAAAATATTATTTTGTGCAAATGATACTACTCGTACTGGCTGCTGGTCCTAGGTATTATAATAAGTGCCTAGGTATTATAAATAATGGTTCCAGGCTCGAAAAACCTACAAATAATCATAATTTTAATGTTTTCTTTTTCTTGTATTAACAGAAGGATCAACAGTCTCAATGGCCACCGATGGGGTGCAAATGAATAACAAAGTAAGTTTTTTTCTAAAATTTGATGATATTTTAGTAATTTCTGTAGGATTTCTATATGAGCTCATGCTGCTCTTAATAACTACTTTATTTTTGAGCAAATACCTAGTAGAGAACCCAAATATTTACATACAAGGCAACATTACATATATTTAGTGTATCTATAAACAAAAATTAGAATTTTTGAATGGTACATATATAGATATACACTAGTACCAATAAAATTCAATTACAATTACTAGTTAATCAGAGATCAAATACAGGGATATATCTGTATTATGTAAATTAACTTTTTATCTGTTTTTCAAGGAAGTGTTAAAGATGATTCACTTATATATGACACATTATTAAGTAAAATACGATTTTGGATTAGTTGAAAACAATAAAATTGTAAAACAACAAATAGCTATTTTTTTAAATGACAAATTTTTGAGTCTTTAACTTAAAATAGGTATTGATATCTAAAAAAATCTACATCTTAAAAATGTAGATCTTAAAAAATCAGTCTAATTTATTAAGATCTATCAAAATTTTGGCTACCATATAAGATTTTACACTTTGTACCTACATCAGTAGATCGAAATTGGTTATTTTTTCAGATATTTTTGCGATACGTAGAATAGATATGGTACAAATAAGAAATTATAATATAGTACCCTACCTAGTACAAAAAAGCCACTATACAAGTATATGTACACATTCCGAGAATCGAACTGATATTTTTGAAAAAGGAATTTTATGAGATTTTAAATCAAAATGGAATTAGGCATAAGATCTTCAATTATTTTTCTAAACTGAAGTAATAAGCTATGATAAGCTCTTAAAATCTATAGTTAATTTTAGCTGGAAAAAAATGTCGTTAAAAAGTTCAAAGATCCGAAAATTTAGAAGAAAATACTCGAAATTAAGTAAATGATTCAATCCATGAAAAAATTTGACTTTTATAAGCATTTGACAAATTGACCAAACAACTGTCTGTATACTCGTACTATGTAGTACATAGTATCTTGTACTACTAAGGTATAGAATACAATGGAAATTAAGTATTAAATTACATAAACAAGTACTAAAAAAGGACAAAAAAAGTCAAATGCATTGTACTGCCCATCTCTCTTGACTCTCAGAATTAAGAGAGTTATTGAGTAGTTAAGCAAAAATTTAAATCTTCTTCAACTTGTTCAAACTTGAGGATATTTCAGGGTTCTTTTCGGCCCATCTTTCTACGATACTATTATATCAGTAGTATCAGTATATAATATAGTAAGTTTAATAAATCTCAAACTATTTAGTATTCACGGTGTGACTAAGGTGAGAATGGTATTTTCATATGGACAGCTTTAATAAATTCAAAATGGCAAAGCAAAGTAGAGAATTCAAGAAGAAATTAAACTTTGTCAGAGAGTTTTGAGATTATCTATCGACTTAACACGTCCGAAATGATATGCAGAAGATAAGGATAAAATGAAGCATTTATTTGAGATACCTACCTACTACATAGATAGGATTTTTAACCTAAACCTGAGTTTAAAACTTAAATGAGAATTCAGAATGAGAGAGACAATAAGGGTTGGGCAGGGGTAAAAAATATACTATTGATGGACTCAAAAAATAAATTTATTATTATTTGAATTATGAAAATACCAAAGTCATCAAGCCAAGCAAGCAAGTAAAGTGACCCTTAACTCATTACTCTTTATCGAAATTTTTAGGACCAAAAAAGTTATCTATACTTAAATTAGAGAGGCAAATTTTCATACTTTTAAGTCAGATTGGATATAGAATACTAAAAATTTAAAACATTCTTTACAATTTTGATTCAAATCTGAAACATTTGCTAATTTTTGACCAAAATTTTATGGAAATTAACTAAAAATCTGCAAATTTTATAATTTTTGAATCAATTTTTTTGATCTTACAAGTAAAGGGTACTTAAAAGTAGGCCCTTAAAAGACCATGATTATTAACCCTTAAAAGACCATATTTATTAAGATTTTTTTTGCTATTCAAGTGAACTCTTACTTGTTGGTGTTAGTTTCCTCAAGAATTTAAAATAGCTTGCAAATTTTCCTTATTACTACTGCTGCTGGAGAATTTTAAGGCGTAGAACTACCCACATACTTTACATAAATATAAATAAGAAGTAAATATTACATTAATAATCAAATATACCAAAATCTACTGTATAGATATTTTGCATAAAGCAATTGTAATTCTCCTGGGAATCTCAAATTATACGCAGATGAGTTTATTTTTTTGATGACTGACCAAAATATAACTCATTTTCGAGATAATTTGATTGAAAATTGAGATAAGCGGGTAGATACAAATTAGACTTGTCAAAATACCTACCTGCCTACCTACTATGCACTGCATTTTGCATTTGAATTAGAGATTCAAGAAAAAAAATTTAGAAAAAAATGCAATTGCATTGTTTTGTTTTGTTTCAAGCCAAGTGAAGCTTTGAACTTTTAACTTCCTTGTTATGAGTATGAGTAAAAAAATTATAAGCAATTAGCATACCTAAATATGTCATACAATACAGATAATGGTACCAAATAAAATGTAATTATTTGTGACGTTTAGTCAAAATCAATAAGTTTTTATTAGACAAAAATATTCCCAAAAATTAGAAAAAAATATTTATGAAAAAAATGAAATCAATCTGTAAAGTAAAAATATCGGGAGAAATTGTCAAAAATATATTTTTCTGCGTCGAATTCTTGCAATTTAGCTCAGAAAAACCAATTTATATACCCTACTTAAATAAACGTTATAGGGTAAACGTACCTTAAATAAAATAAGGTCAAAATTGGATTTTCAAGATTGAATTAACTATTTTGATGGTTGGATTTTAGCAAAGGGGACTATTTTGGGACTGAAAATTTTTGAAAAAATTGATTTTTTTCGTTGAAATTGGTCGAGAAGGTCCAAAAGGCCAAATGTTGGCCCGAAGGGTCAACATTTGACCTCCGACTCGTAGTAGTCCACCTTTTCGCCACACACCTAACCTAACCTAACCTGACCTAAAGCAAACATAACTCCCTTAATGAGGTCCTAAGACCCTTACTGGTTACTTAGGATGCCAATATGGTGTTTGTGGCGGTGGTCAATTTCTTACCCCTTAGAATACATTTCGACGAAAAAAAATATTGATTTTTTCGAAAATTTTCGAAGTCCCAAAATAGTCCCCTTTGGTAAAAACTAACCAATTTTGATACTTTCAAGAAATTTCGATAGATTATAAGATGCTATTTTATGAAATTAAAAGTTGCCAAATTCTCGATTGTCTTGAGGTCTTGTAATTTCGTAATCGTATGTAAAGCATGTGTAATTTTTAATTGCAATGAAACCTCGGTCTTAAGCTATATTGTAATTAATCATTGTCTTGTCTTTTAAAAAATTTATTCTTTTTTTGCAGATGAAAGAAGACGGAAATAAAGCATTCCCTTGGGGTCCCTTGAGTTTTTTGTTCAAGTCTAGGAATGCACTAGACGACTCTGTAATCGATGTAAGTACCAAAAAACTATAATTTTTTCCTCCATATAATTGCATATTTTATTACTCTTGACCACAACTCTTTTAAGTTTTTAAGTTGAAAGTTCAAGTAATTAAAGGATCACCTGCTGATTTTTTAAACATTTTGTACAAATTGCCAAGTGAATTATGGACAATAAAACAGAGTGCTGAAAGCAAATGACATTAAAAAATGAGGTTCAGATTTCAGAATAAAAATGGTTTTATAATAAAATCAAGATTTTAGGGGGAAATTGAAATCTTGCAAGTAGAACAACTGGTTATAAATACAAAAGCTAAGGGTTAAAAGGACATTAAATTGAGGTTTTATGACTTGCATATATCATTAGTAGTACTAGTACTATTATTACTTCAAAACTGATGATTTTTAATTTTTCAAATTTTATTATCTCTGTAAACTTTGTTTTTGTACTCCACTGTAATTCAACACAAGAAAAATTTTGTTGTAAAAATGATTTATATCCCAAATTCTGAGCTGAAATGAGCTGAAATGTGTTGTAAGAATTTATTAAAAAAAATGAAATTGATATGATTCAGATTACTCAAATTGAACATTGTTTCCAATTTTTGCAAACTTTTTACTGATATCTTAAATCATTCTTTTTTGCAATTTTTACTGCCTGAAATGTAATCTTGCAGTAGGGTATCTAGTACTAGTATGCATTAAGTATAGTATTGTTGTACAATAACAATTTGCAGTAGATATTTTTGCATTATAACCTTTCAAAATAAAATTTATGGTTATTTTTTTCTTTCGAATCCCAAATCCCATTGTATTTTGGTATTGGTTGAAGGATTCTTACAAAAAAAAAATTCAAATCAAAAATCATAAGCAAAAATGCATTTTCTTCTGAGAATTTAAGTAGGTAGTTGCATATAATAATCATTAGGATGATCGTTAAAAAACTAGCTAAGAGATATTATATTTAAGATTTTAAGACAATTAATTGGTTTTTATGCTCGGGTACCGTTTATTACGAGATTAATTATAGCCCATATGAAGATTCTATATAAAAGCATATGCATAATACAGATATACACATCTGCAGTCTGTAGGTACAGTAAAAGCGTGCTTAAAATTAATATAACTATTCGAAATTAATATTTTAATGCCTTTTTAAGACACGAGATTCATTTTTCAAGTATCTATAATTTAATATACACATAAGTATGATCTCATAAGTAATATACGTAGATAGATAGGCTGTAAATTTCTAAAGGACCGACTTAAAACTCAATTTTTGAAGATCAAAGAAAGGGTCCGAAATTGAATTGACTACCTGTCAGAGCCGAAAATAGACAAAAATACCAACATTTTAAAATCTTTGTTATAATACTAATGGTAAGAAAGGCAAAGAATCAGAAAAAAATCTAGATTCTTATGCATATATCTGTATTTCATCATTAGATAGGTTATATATACCTAATAGATATTTCTAATTTTAAAAGTAAAGGCTTATAGAGTATCATTTTCTGGCCAAATTCTAATTAATTTTTTTTAGAAATTTGAAAATATTGAAGATTTTTCGTGTGTCTTTTATACTATAAGAATCAATACGAAATTTTGACTGTTTTATGAAATTAGGAAGATCTCTCTCAAATTCCATTTTGAAGCAGATTCAATTGTATTTTTTAGCAAAATTTATTATAAAAGATACATATTATGTAGGTACTAGTTATGTATATTGAAATGAAACATGATAAAAAATATATTTCCGGTATAGTATCTTCATAAACTTGTATTTTTTTGCGGTTTCAGTTTATTTCACACTCTTCACCAAGCAAGTAAATAGTGCTCTACATTTGCAAAAAATTTGAAGAAAATAACATACAAGTATTATATGTGCTGGTACTACTAGTAATTATATACAAAGATCATAAAAAGAAGTGTAGCATATAATATTTAATGTTTTTTGATATCAATCTGATGTTTGCAGAACAATCGAAAAGTAAACCACAAATATAGTAGGGAAGAAACAGTTTAAAAAAATTTCATAAAAAAGGAATTTTTGGCAAAAATAGCAAAAAATTTCACTTTATGATCAGTGCCTTCTATGATACTATGTAGATAAGTATCTACTTGTACTGATAATGAAATAAAATATTTGTAAATCTTCTAACCTACACGATTTACCTTTGATTTAAGTACAAAATTTCCATTTTCTACGAATTTAAATGTGCTAAATGCATCACCAGATTAGTGTTTATGAGAAATTGAAGGTTATTTTAGTTATAAGAGACATAAACAAAGACATGTCAACCAAAATCCTACTAAATATATGGATTCAAGGTGCATTTAAAATGATACTATGTAGGTAGTATTTAATATAAATTGTCTAAATAAATTAATTTATATTTAGCTTTTTTTAGCCAGCTTAGGTATGGTTGATTGCATCTTCAGATCAAACAAGTATCTATAAGTCCAAGTAGACTTCCAGGTTGAGTGTAAATTCAATTAACAATGCATATAAATGTATTTAAAAGGTATATTTATACTTTTAAAATATTTTTAGTGCTAGTTGTACTAGTACTAATAGTATTCCTAATGTGTATATTGTTTACATTGCAAATGGAATTTGTCAATGAGAAGTGAAAAATTGTTTTTGGCAACTTTCCATTTATGGACTTGTTCGAGACAAGATATTTTTACTTAAAAAATTAACAAATAATAATATCTCTACCTTACTACTTATACAGATAGATAGTATTAGTATTTAAATGTAGGTATATTTTCAAAACTGATAGAATAATTTGGCAAGTACACAACTAGAATAATATTGTCAAATTGAAATAACTCAAATTAGGTGAATGTCAGCTTAAAATCTAGGAAAATCTACGTCTTATATACAATTATGGAAACGCTATAAAAATCTAAAAATTGATATTTTGAGATGAGAATCGTCATCATGGACAAAAACTTATATCTGTGAAACATTTTTTAAGCAAAATTCGGTGATTAATTTGACATTTGGCCAAAAAATTCCAATAATTTATAAAAATTTGCAGTATTTTGTCAAGTTATTTTTTGACAAATTGTCCTGTAATCTGTAGGTACTACCTATCAAGTAGACAACGATGACCAGGTGGACATTTTGTTCACACTCTGGCTCTACTTGTATCCAGATTTAAGTATAAATTATTGACCATGATATTTGCACAACTTTGTTCAAATTACGAGTACGAATAGTATCAAATTCATACTAGACATTTTACAAAAAAATATAATTAATGACTAAATAAGTGATGGTATGTTGAGTATATACTTATTTCTGTAAATTCGTATGCATTTAATTCAAAACTCAAGTAAGAAATGATAGAAAACTTGAATCAAGACCTACTATAGTACTCGCACCTATACAAATTACCTTATGAACCTATAAACAAGTTCATATAGGTAGATATCTAATTGTAATTTAAGCTACAGATATCAATTTTCTAATCTAACTAAGCGTAAAAAAATAACAGGAGAACTGAGCTCTTGAAAGTGATCCATTCATCATTTCCATTTGCTTGATTTTGAACTTTTTTTTTTGCAAAAATTACATTCGATATACAGAGTATTGTGGTATCTAATTTGTTTTGAATTTTGAACGGGTCAAGTGCTTTACTATTGTACTAATTCACTTCTTGAAATTAGACTT
This sequence comes from Nanhermannia cf. coronata Gr-Ori-00579, assembly GCA_034699045.1. NCBI lineage: Eukaryota > Metazoa > Arthropoda > Arachnida > Sarcoptiformes > Nanhermanniidae > Nanhermannia > Nanhermannia cf. coronata Gr-Ori-00579. The sequence goes on along the minus strand of JAQIXA010000063.1, from coordinate 25,645 downwards.
GAAAAACTTGACAAAATACAGTACAAAGGGCCATATAGGGGAGATAAGGATCAGATTTTTTTCAAGATTTTAAAATTTATCCAATCATTTCCTTTTGTAGAGAAAAGTTTCGCCCAAACTAAAATGCAAATAGCAAATTGACCCTCAAAAGATAAAAGAAAAGTTGATGAAACTGACTACTTTATTTACCCATTCAAATATAGAGCAAATTTTATTGTTATTTTACATAGAGGAGACATATACAGTACTAGGACTAGGACTAGTATCTATCTGTAGTTGTTTTAAATTTGAAAAAAACCACTTGTTGCTTTTTACAACAACTTGAAGTTGAGACTAGAGAAAGTATTTTGTTTGATCAAATATTGCATATCATTATCGTTCATTTGACTTTTTAGAAAAAAAATAATCACAATCAGCAGAAATTTGGTTTTGTTTGTCGCATCTTCAGACTCTCGAATTTGAAGATTTTATCAGAGGATAGTTTTCATCAAGTTTTTAGGGCTTTTGAGAACATTACTTGTACTTTATTACTGTGTTATAAAGTACATTTACATGTGGTACAGGTGATATACTACAAGTACATACAATAAGTTGTGGGTTGTTAGAACAATTGAGGATAAAGTTAAAAAAAATGCAAGTGTATCCAAAATCCAACCCATTTAGTAAATATTACAATCTGTATCTGTATTCATATATCGAAATGATATGTAAAGAAAAAAGGAGCTAAAAAGTTGTAAAAAGAAGAAGAAGTGTTTGTAAATTATTGATTCTAGATTTTGTACTTTTTGACAAAGAATTATACATTTGCCCAAATATCAAAGAGATCCATTAATATAGTCAATGACCAAATTGTCAAAATCATAAAAAAACTTCACATTTTATTTTATTTCTGAATACGTACGTGTAGGTACTTTAAGACCACAAAGGTTTTTCAAAGTCAAAAATTTTGAATTTTGAAATTTTTAGATTAAATCCGAGGTTTAAATCCGAGTTAAATCCGAGTTAAAAATTGAAATTTTAGTTTACTTGATTAAAATTTAGTTTAAAACTAGACAATTTTAAGCTTTCAAACTCTAGTTTACTAAAGCTAAACATTGTATAAGTTGACTATAAATAATACTTTACTTTAGATACATTAGATAGGGTACTTTTTTTAGTCTTGAATTGGTTCACAAAAAATATGGCTTTGACATTGACTCTTATAGTATTGAATTTTTCACTTTTAAGTTAGTCGTACAATTTACAATTTACTTGACTAGTTGGTTCAAAATCAAACATCCTTAATTTAAAATAAACTCATAATTTTGTATAATTTCCACCACCACCACAAGTATCTTGCCAAGTATCCTTGAAATTCTTTTGGCTTTAAAAAGTTGGGTAGAAAACAAAATTATTACATTTTATTCCATAAAGGGATATACCTATTATACTAATACATAGTACCCACATATAATATAAGAAATTGTCGCCCAATAAACAAGCGAATACTACGTAGTAATACTAGTATTAAGTAGGCACAATCAATATCAATAGATTAGAAAAAACAAAGATATCTCTCAAGCTAATAGGTCGGCTTTGAATATTGAAGTAATGATTAAATAAATTCAAATAATTACATACACATACAGATACTTTCGTATCTGACCATGAGAGACTTGATTTTTTCAAAAGAAAAAAAATCTCAATAATACTAGGATTATCTGACAATGTTCAAAAGATCATACTGTAGTATTGAACAGGTTCATATACTGTATACTTGCACATTATGTAGTATAAAGTATTATATTGGCTGAAATATTAAGTTCTGAAGTTGAATGAGAACCGGTGTATAATTATTTTGCCTTCGGGGGGGATTCACAAAATTTTGAATTCGAATTCGAGTAGATGATGATCAGGTGAACTTGTAAAATGGTTTAATATAATGCAAAGTCAATGGTAGTGGAAATGTGTGTAGATTCTTGTAATTTTTTTTCTAGGAAGAATCTTCGATGGGGATAAGTAAAATAAAATAATGGTAAAAAAAAGTAGATACTAGACTGCTAGTATTACTACATATAAGTATAATAATATAATGTGAATATGAGGGTCATTCCACAGGTATGCAGGTCATCAGTATCAGGCATTGCATGTGTAATACTATATATCACAAATTCACTCAAAGACTCAAATTGTAGGCCATAATATAATACAGTAGAAGTATCAGTAGATACTTTGTCTAGTTTTACCCATTTGAAATACCTATCTACTATTGCATGCTATAAAAATATTTTTTTTTTCAAGATTTGGTTAACTAAATAAATACCAAGACCAAGATTTCAAATGTTGGCTTTGGCCAACAAATATATAGGTAATATTCTGAATAACCAAGTAAAGATATACCTGAGTCAAGTATCTAAAGCTTAAATTCCAAAAATTTTGATTTTTTACACCTACTTAAGGGGTTTTAAGTCAACTTTTTTATTTAAAATCCAAATATCGAAATATCTTTGATAAACTGGATTCTAAATATATAAGTTCAGTTTTATCCTTTCTTAACCTTTCAAAGGTGAAAAAAGTTAACAATAATGATCGAATTTAACATAATATTAATAAAATGTTCAAGTCCAAAAGTTTAGATTGAGACTTTATTTTGGCTCGGCTCGAGTACCCTATCTTAAAATTATTATTATAAGTTTAACCTAATTAGTACCCTACATATTAGTTGTATCAAATTCCTTTAAAAATTTTTAAGAAATCCAAGATTTTCTCTATATACCCTACTAATAAAAATCAAAATCTAGTAAGTAATCTAGAAAAGTATCCTAGATATAACTCGATATACCAAGAAAGCAAATACTCCGTAATATGTTAGGTATAAAATATAGTAAATTATATACTTATTGAATTGACCCATTATATTATCTATTTGTAAAATTTGAGCTGATTTAAAAACTCAATCTATTGAATGGAAATTGCATAAGATATATTTACCTAAATTTTAAGGAGCAAAAGTAGCAGTTTGACTTAGGATTAGCTCTGAAAAACCAGAAAATGACCTCAATATTAAAAGCAAACCATGTACCATACTATGAATGCCAAATTTTGGTTTTTAATCTTGCATTAGTATTACATAGTAAATAGTAGGGTACTATATCAGTGGTATATGTAATTCTTGGTATTTTTTGTTACTCTAACTTTACTACTAGTATTTACAGTAAACTCTAAATTTTGATTTGTAAGTTTGCTATTATGTATATACTCGTATTTTACACTTTATTGTATAAGATTTGTATTTATTGAGCTTTGTGATGATTTTTTATATACATACATAGATAGATCCATTAGTAAAATATTTTTAAGCTTTTTAAAGTGACGACTGCATCCCCTTTGTTTACACTTTAATGGATTTTAAGTACTACTGACTGACTAGTGAGTAACTTTCAAAAATATTTTTGATTGAGATTGAAATTTGAATTCAATAGTCAATTTAGGCTTAAAGCTCAAGAACTCTTGCATTTTAAGAATCTTGAAACTTGAGATTGAGATTTCAAGTGATTTTTTAAGACCTCTTATTACTTAACTTTTATTAATATTTTCCTTTTGATTTGAGATTACAATCTTTCCTATATATTCTTACATTCAAATTGAGTTCTTAATTCTACTTACAATTCACATTAGTAGGTACTACTACTCCTATAATATGATGTAAGAAGCTCGTTAAATATGTCATTTTTGAATAATTATTTCAATCACAATACCTGTACATTTGTAATTACACAAATAAATTAAAAATTTAATACTCAAATCGTGATTCTAAAATTATGTAAAGAAAGCACTTTTTACTGTAAGCTTTGGAATTTTCCATTGAGCTGTACTGAATTACCTACATATTTCCATTATTCAAATATCCTTTAGGCATTTGTTTACTTTATTATTACTAGGTCTTATTTAATAGTCAAATTTTTGCTAGGACATTAAATTACATATTTCCCATTTAATAATTTATTGTTTTGTCAAATCCTCAACTCAAACTCTTACTTTTACCTTTTGGCAAAATTCAGATTTTAATTAGCAAAAATATAATTGTTCGCATTTTTCTTACAATTTATCTCTATATTTTATGTATAAAATTGAGAAATTTTTACACTCTCTATAGAGGGTACTATCTCTATAACGTCACCGTACACTAAAATCACCAAAAAACTTTACTATCTTATTGTATACTCTTATGGTGACGTTATAGAGTAGACAATAAGAGTAGACAATAAGATAGTAAAGTTTTTTTTGGTGATTTTAGTATGGTGACGTTATATAGAGGACGTTATAGAGAGATTTTTATCCTGTTACATACATAGTGTATTTTCAGTTTTCGAAGCTTTTAATCATCCTCAAAAAAAAAGTATAATAAATAAAATTATTGCTCAAAAAAATGTTTATACCATTTTGCACCACCCCTTGTAATTCTTAATTTTTTTTATTTTACAATAAATGCCGCCTTCTAATGTACTACGTATGTAAGTACCCTATTGTATTACATGAGATTACAGCACCTGAATATCATATATCTTATCATAATTTTTGAAAATTTTTAGGAAGCCCATTATATAATAAATAAATTATGTATTCATATCTTATGTATGTATCTAATATCTATATGGTCTAGAAGTAGAAGATGGGCTTCTTCATAATTTTTATATTTTTTATATTATGATAATAATTCAATTCTTGTCGGCAAAAATTCCTACAAAAAGATCGTGGCAAACGTCAGCCATACACTGTAGTAGATAGTGTTCTTACTCGTATATATAAATATATTATTTAAGATTCTACGCCTATTTCTCTACTCCTGTCAAACGCTACTAAAATGCTCAAAAATGAAATAAAAAAATGTTTTAAAAGTGGTAATAATACTTATAGGTATGGGATTGTTATTGGTATGTAATTATTAAGAAGGCGTATTGTACCTTAGCTTTAACTAAATAAAAATTGTAGAAAAATTTTGGCATTCATTAGCATATGCACCATATAAAGAAATAATTTTTAATTTTGAGAGATTTTGAAGATCGCCCATGATGTTCTTTGAAAAAATTTGGTCATCTGATCAAAGATGACTTGATCAATTGATCTTAAAAAAGTTCATTTTGAAATTATGAGATTTTTTTAGCTGTAATTTTGAACCAATTTGAAATTAAATCAATGTTGCTTTGAATTTGAAAACTTAAAAATGGATCGCATGCAGAGAATCTAGTGTTAAAATGTTGGTTAATTTTAATCGCTTTTTTGGAATTCAGTTCAAAATTTGTACAAAAAATCAGATTTTGACATTTTGAAATTTCATGAGAAACGTTTTAGTTTTTGACATTTTGTTTTTGGACCAGGTGTTCTTGACCTGCACCTTGAGTGTCCAAATTGCTTTTTTTCCACAAGACATGATATATCATCCAAAATATTTAGATTCAATTTCGGTTGGAATAAGATTAATAAGGACCTTGTGTGTAAGTTTCCAAAAAACTTTTCTTGTGAATATTTGACTTTGTTTGGTATGTGGTCTTTTAAATCAAGTAGAACTTCAAAGCACAACTTGACTTTACCTACTAATGTGGTTGGTGATTTAAAAAAAGTCGATTCATTACTGAACAAGTACTAGTAAATAGTACAAAAAGTTTGTATACTTCAGTATGATAGAGTCTAAAGTAGGTGCTGTACTGGGTCAACTAAGCAAGAAATTCTTAAATCTTAGCACGTGAGAGCATGTGGAACCTGTAGCTTTTGAATTTTATAAATTTTATAATATTAAGGTGTGTTTCACTGTACAAAACATATGGGTTCTTTGCATTTGAAAATGTATAAAATATTCTTATAAAAAGTCCATTCATTCATAGTAGTTAGTACCTGTAGAATTGGAGAAGATATTTAGGTCTAGGTATTTTCATTAACATATCTGAATTCAAAAACCAGAGTTGTTTACATTTACAGATTTCGCTATATGTATTTGATCTAGCTAAATATTTTGAGATCAAATAGGTAGATTAAACAGCCCAAATATCTATCATTCAAATTAAAAGGATTTCGAACTTTTAATGACTATCCATACACTGTAGTTGTACAGATACATTATACATACTATGGTATGTTAAAGTTCATTGAACACATTGGCAAATGTGTGTGTTCAGTTCAAATAAAAATGAGTTTATTTTTGTACATGTATATCTACAGATCCTTAAGTACTTTTATTCATTCAATCTGAAATTTATTGCAAAATGCCGAAATGTATACTTTTTGGGGGATACAATGATACAATGGAATTTTTGCATTATTGTTTCCGAGTAAATCCATCAAATATCAAAAGACTCGAGTAATTTATTTTCAAAAAAATTTCAAAGTTTAAGAGACCCATTTATACTACCAGTATAGTTAGCTCGCTTTCGATTAAAATGAGAATTTTCGAAACCGATTTAGATGTATAATTAAGGGTCAATTTTGAAAAAATGTCAAAAAATATATTTCTAGGATACTACCTATCTATCCTTAGTAGGATACCTATTTATCTATATACGAGTAATATATGTATTGTACCTCTGAATTTATCAAAACAAAGCAAAATTGGTCTCAATTTACAAGCAAAATGAATGTATCTATAATTCATTTTGTATAAAGCAAGGCCAAAATCTGGATTTTCAGAGCTAAACGATTTCATCAAAAATTGCAATAAAAGAAGAAATAGGAATCTTTAAATATTTTAAGTCAAAAATTTCATAATTGAAAAATTATTTGGCTTCTTAAAGCTTGAAGCTTTTATTTAGATATAAATTTTATTTTGGAATATGAATTCCGAGATGGTCACAACTTTTTTAGGTTGATTTTGATTTTGAAATTTTCGATTCTTGCAAAAGTTCAATAGTACCTGCTAATAGTACTTAGTAGTATAAGTACTGTAATAGTTGGTAAATAAAGTAGTAAAAGGAAATGATAAACAATAAGACCACGACCGGAAGGGTTAGGTCCAAAATATGAGCAAAACAAAATTCAAAATTGATCACCATTTATGCTCTATAAATACTGTGTAGGTTGAATTTGATTTTTTTGACTGAATCAACTTTGAAACAAACTTTTCTGCTTTGTTTTTTAAAGCTCAATTCTCTACACCTATTTTATGTCATGTTCATGTCATAGTGAAAGTATCTACATAAGTATCTATCTGAAATCTGAAAATTCTAAATGAAGTCTTGTACACCATGTCCTTATAATTATCCTTAATTCTTATTATATTAATATGATGCATTTGCATTTACTTAGTTGTAGTTGTATACCTAAGTAAAGTAGGAATTCCATTAATTATATAAGAAGTAATAAATAGATGAATTAAACATTACAGAGCAATTTGTAATGTAATGAAAGAGAAATTATTACTTGCGTTTTATTCAGTCTATAATTAATTTCTCTTTTTGTACACTTTTCGCATAAGGATGATGATTATTATGATTATGATGATTTGTGGTGGGATTGGGTAAAAATTTCGAGGTGTCTTTTTATGGGCCTCTTTGTTGGGGTAATGGACAGTGTATTTTTTGATTCCAAATTTTGGCAAATTGTGCAAACAAAAACCATTCTTGGTCTTTGGGAAAATGTTTAAAAATATGCAAAAAAAAAAACAATTAAGGATCTAGTCAAATTATAAGAAAATACAGAGCTATCTAACTTCATATTCATATAAAACCAAGTAAGTTAAGAAGCTAAGATTTTAATAACTTTTTATTTTGCTTTTTTAGGAACCTCAAGTATACACAGTTGGCATCAAAGGGCACGATTTTACAGGCCTAGGATTCAGTATTTGTGGAAATATGCGAGATGGGATTTTTGTCAAGGACATTATGCAACGAGGACCTGCTTTTGAAGGCAAAAGAATTCAACCAGGTATGAAAAAAAGCTCAAAAAAATCTGTTGAAATGGATTTTTTTATATCTATATTTCAGGTGATCGAATAATGGGAATGACAGTATCTTTCAAGCAAATGGTTCTTGAAGATGCAATCACACTTTTGAGCTATGCCTCGCCCTACGAGGTACACAAAAAATCTAGATTTTTCAAATTGTGACCCTTTTTTAATGATAATTTTGTACTTTTTTTTTATTGAAAAAGGTAAACCTTGAGATGCTCCGAATGTCAGAGAAATCTCTAACTCATAAGGGAATCATGCTATCTCCATCGAATCAAATGCCCTCAAATGGACTTCAAAGCCCTATGGACAGGGTTTGCCACCCATTCTTCAAATCTTCGTCAATCGATGATCTTAGAAAGGTACTATCAGTGTTTAGAAAACCTATAACAATTATTTTAATTAGTCCTTTTACAGAGTATACAGCATATATTCTGTATAGTATGTAAAATATTCAGCACTTAGGAGTTAATAAAAGTTTAGAGACTAGTCCTAAGTAGATCGGCATCTTGATTCTATTTAGATCTTTATCTTTTTTATCTTTTTTATTTATTTTACCTTTTTACAACTGTCTTGTCAGCTTTCTACATACCGAACAGAATACACATACACATAACATATCTCTAGGTGTTTACATATTCAGACAAAATTTCAGAAACTATCTGTATCTACCTACCTACTTATTTACTTCAATCTCAAAAAAATTTACAGTCAAGTTTAGATGAAAAAATTCATTCAAAAAATATTCTCAAAATTCACAATTTCAAATTTCAAATTAGGTACTTATTTAAAGTCAATTGATCAGTTATCATTCGAAATTTGGATTTGTTTTTCAAATTAAAAGATTCTCCGACTTCACCTATGTATGTATCATTGTTTTAAGATGATGCACCTACTTATCATACTGTGTTTTAAAGGAAATAATATAGTAAATATTGCTGTCTATTTTTAAATTTTTATCAAAAATGTAAATAACTTACCTAGGTACATACAAATGTTAGAAATTTATTCATAAAATATATGCTGCTCAATCATTAATTATCAAAATTTTGAAAACAAAACGAGCAAATTGCAAATCTGTATACTAGATACTAGATGATTTGCACTTTTTTGCTGATCAATCTTGTCAAAATATCCATGTACTAGGGACAAGGTACTATTAAGATATTGATTGTTTTTTTTCTAGACATGAGATTTGAGAAATGAAAAGTTTATGAAGTTGGCTCAATTAGTTTTCAAAAAGTTATAAAAGAGAACCTGTGTTAAAATTGTCAGTCAGATTCAGTTTTAAAGCTTATTATCTATTTGCACTAGTATATAGACAGTAGACAAGAAATTCATTAGAAATTTGAATTATGCAAATATGTAATATTTTATAGATACTCGTAGATTGTAAATAGTTGTAGCCTACTTAAGACTCACAATAAGCAACAGGTAAACATAAAACAGGTGAATATCTAATAGTAAAGATACGGTATAAAGTATTAGATAGATAGTTCAAGAAATTCGTGTCGGTCTTTGAATATATTAGTAAACAGAGAGGAGATTATTTAGTAGAACTTCTAACTACATCATAATGTATAGAGAGATTCTGAAATTTTTCAATTGTTGCTTATTAACTATTTACTTGGCTAATGTTATTGATCATCTGAGGAGATAAGATTAAGATATGATGATGAGGATGAGGAAATTTAAATAAATTTCTTTGATGAATTTTGGCCTGAGATTAGCTCAGGTATTTAGCTTAGAGGGGAGAGTCGAACTCCAGGGGTTCGATGAGGACCTCATTGAAATCAAAATCAAAATCAAATGAGAATCTATTAAAAGCCTCCGTTCTGTTGCTGATAGATAAATTTTAAAATTTCCTTTCATGTACTCATTTATACCTTTAACTGAATTTTGAGAAATTAGCAGCACACAGCTAGCAAAAGAACAAATGTGTCAAAAAAAGTTGAAAAATTGCCGAAAAATCTCATCTAAATAGAAAAATAATCCAAAATTCTTTGATTTTTATGCATATTTTTGAGAGTAACTACCTACTATAATATCTGCCTAATAAATTAGTACTTGTATTAGGAATTAGGTTGGGAATTTTGTAGATACTTGATTAATTTTATAGGTTGGGTACCTACTTTAATTTTTTTAAATGACAATATTTCAGAAGGCTTATTTTTAGTATTTTGGGATTTCAAGCTCAAAATCAAAATCTCTAGCTTATACTTATCGAGAATAATTAAATTTGATATGACCAATACAAATTAGACCTGTTACAAACAACTAATTTTAAAAAATTTCGAACTTGGAACCATTTTTAGTTTTAATGACCCATAATTGGAAAAATATTTAAATTAAGTTTGTTTACTCTTTTCATATGGGGATTGACATTGTCATATAAATATAAAAGTTGATATACCTATATCAATAGGTTAAATACTCAAATCTTTTTGACCATTTTATCTTTTGATAGTAGTGTCAGTGTGACTATATAGCCAAACATTCAAAAGTACATATAAGTAGGTACATACAAATGAATACATACAAAGTGGTTAAGTAGCAATTATTAAATACTCGTACTTATGCTTAATACGAGTAACTCATGTTGTATTTGTTTTTTACAGGTTGGAAAGGAGCACATGGACCTCAAGAACGAGAGAGAGAAGAAAATGAGGAAAGAATCAGATATGAAGAAAGATTCAATGATTGTTGATGAAACTGATGGTGCCAAATCTTCATCTATGAAGGGCAAAAATAAAGAGAAAAAATGCTCAAAATGCAAAGTTGATAAGAAATGCTCGAAATGTACTTCAGTGGAAATGGACGTTGTTGATGCAACACCAAAAGATTCAAAAGTTCGAGTGATTACAATTAAACCTAATATAATTCCTCGAGCAAAGGCCAAAATTATGAATGTCAAAAAATCAGCACCAGTTGAAGCCATTTCTCCAGTTGTCAAGCTGTCCATGAAGGATATGGAGGATGATGAGATGAAGCTGAATTTCGAAATGAAAGTTCCAGAAAAACCAGTAGTAATTGATATGGAAAACCCTATGATGGAAATACCCTCTAAACCATCAACATCAGCTGAACAAGTTATGATTGAAATGCCTGAGAAAATGATGGGTACAATGATGGAAATGGACAAAATGGCAAAATCTGAGAATATCGAGGTCAAATCTCCTCATGTCGAATTCCAAATGCCAGCAGTTGAAATGTCCAGTTCTGATATGAAAAAACCTGAACGAAAAATGACTAAAAAAGAGAAATCTGATGCTAAAAAATCTGATCAAATGGACAAAGAAATGATGGAAAGTGTTGATAAGTCAGAGAAACCATCTACCACTACCTCAGTTTTTGGAAAAATTGCCCATGGACTTCATTTACCTGATATCAATTTAAAATTGACCAAAAAAGTGTCAATATCTGAAGAACCACCCAAAGAGAAAACTGAAGAAGAATTAGAGATGGAAAGACAAGAAAAGATGAAAGCTGATGAAGAAAAGAAGAAAATGGACATGGAAAGAGAGCAAGAAAGACTCAAAATGGAAATGGAGAAAGAGGCCGAGAAGAAAAAATTAGAAGCTGAAAAAGAAGAAAAGAGAAAGCAGAAAGAGCTTGAAAAAGAAGAGAGAAAGAAGCTGGAACATGAGAAAAGACTGGAACTTGAGAAGAAAAAGGAAGAACGAAGGATCGAGAAGGAGAAAGAACGACTGGAGAAAGAAAAGCTGGACAAGGAGAAAGCAGAAAAGGAAAGAATTGACAAATTAGAGAAAGAGAAACAAGACAAGGCCAAAAAGGCTGAGAAAGAGAAGGAAAAATCCATGAAATTGAAGGCTAAAGAAGAATTAAAAGCAAAGGAAATGGAAGAGAAAGAAAAAATGGTCCAGATGTCCATGAAAGAAAAAGAGAAATCACCAACTGACGGTGAAATGCCAGAAACTTCTGCAAAAAAGATGTCTGAATCGTCAACTGAAGGCGAACAAATCATGTCTGATTCAGAGGGTACTGAAAAAGTCAAAAAACCAAAATTTCAGATGCCAACTATTAGTATAAAATTACCCAAATTTGGCCATTCTAAGCAGACTTATTCACTGGAGAATTCAGAAATGAATGAGAGTTCATTAGGTGGTGGTGGTGGGAAGGGTGAATCAACAATGATGATTTCTTCGACTAGTTCAAGTGAAATAAATTCGATGGCCTCTGATTTGAAACTGATTAAATCAGAAATGATGCCAGAAGAATCGGAGAAAATAGTTGAAAAAATGATGCCAGTTCAAGCTGAAATGAAAATGGATGTCGATATGCCCCAAATGTCAATGTCAGTTGAACCTAAAATGGAAAAAACTGAAAAAATGGAACAAACTTCAGCTAGTGAAGCTGAAGGAGATAAGGATAAGCAATTGATGATGCCAGTAACTGAAGGTGAAACCATGGACAAAGATAAGGAAATGAAAGATAAGGAAAAATCCGCCGGTTTCATGTCAAAAGGTTTGCAAAGTTTGAAAGAATTAAAGGATAAAGTAGCTCATAAACTCAGTATAGATCACACAGAGGATAAGGAGATGACACCTGAAGATCCAAATATGATGTCAGATAAAGATAAAGATGAAGATTCAAAACGGGAGAGAAAGTCTAAAAAAGAGAAGGATAAAGAAGCTCGAGATAAATCAATCGAGGCTAAATTAAAAGAAAAAGAGGAGAAAGCCAAGGAGAAAGCTCGACTTAAGGCCGAAAAGAAGTCGATGAAGTTGAAGAAAAAAGTATCATCATCTTCAGATAAACCTGACCATGAGATGAGTGAATCTTCATCATCTGATGAAAGTGATGATGAGAAAGATCCAAAAAGTCAAAAAATGAAAGATCCAAGTACTGCTGGTAAAAAAGAGAAAAAGTCCATTTCACTTTTTAAGAAAAAATCTGAGAAGGTTGAAGCAGCTGCAAGTGAACAACCTGTTGCACCATCGAGATCAAAAGATGACAAAAAAAGTAAAAAAGATAAGGATAAGATGAAGGATAAGGATAAAGATAGTAGTAGTTCCTCCGAATCAGAAGGTGAAGACAAGGATAAACCTAAAAAACCAAAAAGATCAAATAAGAGAAAAGCACCTTCTGTTCCACCACCACCTTCTGAAACTGCAAATAAAACAACAATTATTACCTCTGTTGAAGTCAATAGCCCACCTAAAGACATGATGGATGAAGTTCAAGTAGTTCAAAGTTCAAATAATACAACCAAAACTCCAGAAAGTGGAAGAAAGTAAGTTTTTTTGAGATATTTTTTTTGTAATGAAAGAATTTTTATTGATTTTTTTTCTTTGTAGATCTGCATCTTTTGGAGATTTGCCAAGTTTGCATGTCAAATCTGATCCAGGTGGTCTTTCAGAACGTGCTGTAAGCCTCGACATGACCTCTGAAGATCCTAAGCAAATAATGTCAAGTAGTCCTGGTGGTGGAGGAGTTAAAATAAATCTAATGTCCCCAGTCGAAGATCTGAGCGCTGTTTCAAATTCAAATATCATGATCTCGACTACTTCAACAACACTACATAGTCATCCTGATCCAATTTCATCCAGTTCAAGTTCAGAAACACTAACAGCTTCACCATCAGCACAACAACAAATGGAGCAAAAACCTCAATCAACCGAAAATGAAGGTGATATTCATAAAATGATGCAAGAAACTGTATCAATGATGAACAATATTGTCGACAAAATGGACAGTATTGGGACTAGTAAAATTTCCAAATCAGTTACAATTGCCCCAATGATGACAATGGAGAAAACTGAAGGACAAATGATGGAACCCCAAGTGACCATTTCAACTTCAGGAAGTTCAATAATGGAAGAATCCGAGGTTCAAAAAGTAGCTGAAGAAACAGTTAATGATATCATTTCAAAAGCATCCAATGAGTCAGTTCAGGTGCCGATTACATCGAAAAATGTGACGGTCATGAATATCAGTAGTAGTACAATGGATGATCAAGACCATGAGGATCAAGTTCAACAAGAAAGAGGGGAAGTTAAAAGTGGTATGAAACGAGGTAGTTCAAAAACTCGACTTTTGCAAACAGTTGCCGATGCAAATGATATCAAAATTAACCCTATTAAGGCAACAAGAAGAGATTCTTCAACATCCTCAAGTTCATCAAGTTCTTCATCTGAATCTCATGATGTTGAAGGTGGAAAAACTAATGGTGGGGGTATTAATATGAGTAGTCGTGCTAGTATGGGACAAACAATCGAAATTTCTTCATCAGAGTTGGATAATGTGATGATGAGCCATGCTGATTTCCTTGTGAAACAACAACAAGCATCTAAGAATGATCATCAAGGTGCATTTTCCTCTGGCGAAACTGATAGTCCTTCACCAACTGCTGATATTATGATGTCAGAAAGTAAGATTTCATAAAGATTTTGAGATACATTTTAGGTATTATATCTGTATATCAGATCAGAGTCAAAGCATTTTACTGTTTACTTGCTCTGAAACGGGGCCTTTCTATCTAGTTTATCGAAAAAATAATTTTTTACAAATTATGACTGTTTTAAAACCTAATTTGGGTGAATAAATTAGTTCGAAACTATTTGGAAATTAAATTAGAACCTAGAAGCATCATTCTTAACTTTTAAGACAAAAATTTTCGAAATTTTTGAAATAAAAGGTAGATTTGGGACCAACACACATAAAAAATGATATATTTTATAATTGTTTTTATAAAAATTCTTAGGTCCGCCAAAAGAACCGAGCTTTGATAACTGGATTTATGTAGATCGAGACTCCAAAGAATCCCATTCATCCTCACACTGTTCAGATCCATCAAGTAACGATGATGATGACTCTACGGCACGTAACGGAGGTTTATCCCCGACCACATTTAATGTCGAAACCAAATTTGACACTTCAGAAATCCGGGTAACTTCTTCCCCACTCCCAGTTACTGATCCCAAAATGCAAACCAAAGTATACTCAACCACAATGACTCTACCTCAAAAATCGATCGTAAGCATTCTATTCATAAACTTAAGACTTATTAAGCCCATTTAAGCACCTATAAAAACAAAAGTTCATTTTCCATTTTTTGCATTTTCCAGACTCAAATTGTTCTTGGCCAAGATTCAGATCCTACAATCAGAACAAATGGTGGTGTCATCGTGTCCAAAATAACTTTAGATCCAACCCCATCATCAGACGATTCTCAAGATATCGCAAATCTACCTAAACTTGAACCCCTTAAAAAGTAAACCAATATAAAAAAACTGCAAAAAATTTCGCAAAAAAAAGTCCTAGTACATAAATACATACAATTAATCTTAAGATTTAGTTAAGTATAAAAATAAGCAAAAATCGAGTGCCATGTACGTAAGTAAGTAAAAGTTAATTAATTTCTTGATCATAAGTTATACAATACTGGTATGTAAGAGTGTCCATATCCATATAAGTAATTATATATTATACATAAACACGCTATAATTTAAAAAAGTCTTTCCAGTACTAACTATATAGGTGTATGTAGTATAGTAGTTAGCTTGAGAGATTTATATTTTTCTGAATTAAGTACGAGATGAGAATTACTTATTATCCTGAGATTTTTTTTTCTGAAAAAAATGTAAATCTTAATAGTTGAACTTTTTTCAAAACCAGTTGGTAAAAAAAATGGAATTATAAGAGACATACCTATACAAGTACTTATACATTATACAATAGACCCACCGTAAAAAATCCAAATGAATATATTGAGATAAAGACCTCTTGACTACCTAAAAGTTAAGGTATTTTATAGAGAAATTATAATGTACTTGTTGTCGTTTCTTTTTCAAAAATATTTCTTGAATATAAGTATCTTGATTCTTGACTTGAGTTGAATAACAAGGATTTTCAAATTCGAATATCGACCTTTTAAGTGAGATTTAAAATACCTTTTTGAAAGAGCCAAGATTTGTTGCATATTTAAATTATACTACCATATTATCATTACTTACTAAGCTAGTACATATTATACATATATACCTTAAAATCCAATGATCATGATCATGTTGAGCCAGTGTAAATATACTTGTTTTTTATATGATAAGTGTAAAAATCAAGAGTGCCTATACTAGTTACAGACCTTATACATAAATACTTAAGATTGCTTTATTAAATACCTTAGTTAGGTAGGTGTATATAAAATGTAGATACTTTAGGTTAGATATTTTTATAAAAGTATTAAATTTAAGACTAGTTTTAAAAAAGGCTGGACAAAGTGCAAATGCAAGTCCGTGTAAAAAAGCAATAATAAAATATCCTACGTCTCTTTTATCCTTATCATGCATACAGGATAATCGAGATTTAAGGATGATCTGTATAAATGTACATACATATATATAGATAGGTTATAGTAGATTTAGTACATAGAAATAACTAATTTAAGGTATATTTTAATGTAAAGTAAGTAAACGATAAGTTTTACATTACACACACCACACACATATCTGTCTTTGTGCTCATACTTGTATTATATCACTTAATTTTTAAGTTTATTTTTAAGTATCCTAAGTTTACAGGCATATTGTACTTTATAGGGTTCTTCAGTAGACTTTTTTTTGCACATTTTTTTTCAGTAAAATTTCAAGATTTTTTGCAACCGATTAAGGTTTTTTGATATTTTTGGAAAATTTTTTGCCGAGAATTACCCCATAAATTGATTTGATACACACACACACTCATACAGATACAAGTAACCGGTTTAAATACCTTTAAATTTTTTAAATACAATAAGTAATAGGGTATTTGAGGGTAAATAAAAAAATTATTCACTCTAGGTGATAATTAAATTGCTCAACTTTTTCTATCCATTCCTTCCATGTTTTCCAATTCGCCAGAGAAAAAAATGAATTATTACAATTGCATGCTAGCTAACATTATATTTTTGTTCATAAAGGATATACCTAGTAGATTTATAAAAATTTATTGCAAAATCTTATTTTTTTACTAACTTGTATATATCTGTCTAGTTATACAGTGGTAGTTAGGCTTTAAGATATTTTAATTTTAATCAAAACTCGATTATTATTACCGAAAGCATCCAATTATCTTTTTATGAGTTAAATGGTCATGTCTTTTATACAGTGTAATATGTATGTCCGAGTGCCTTCAAGTTCATTCCGTCCAAATGATTTGTACATAGATATTTACTACTTACATATTAAGGTAGCTAGGTATATTTTATAGAATTTTATTACATTTTATACTACTTAGGATTAGTTTAGGTATATACAGTGCAGTGTAGATTAGATAAATCATAAAATCTAATAGTTATCCTTAAGGGTATAACAATAACAACCCCTTTTAAATCTTTGAGATTTAGAAAAAAAGATTTATCGTAATTGAAAATGAAGATAACAAGTATTTTATGAGAATCATTAGAATTAGTTATACATAGATAGTAGTTAAAATGCCTGTACAAATGTACATTTATACCTTAGGTTTATGTAGAAAAGGGCTTTTAAAAATGTTAAAACTACCCATATTATATTCATGTAAATTTGTGTAAATAGTAATCATATACATAATTAGGTATAATTACTTAAATATATGTTAAGTACAAGTATACATTGTAGAGAGTCGAGTGAGTGCTGATGAATTGCATAAAACAATCAATTTTTGTCAATATTATTTTGTATTATTAGATAGGTAGGTTAGATACTTTACTTAGGTATAGATTTGGTCAAGGGATTTTGATTTTCTAAAATTCTAAATCTTAAAAAATGACTCTTTTTAATTACGAATAGAGGCTATAAATAAGATGTATTGTACAGTAGACAGTAGATTAAATTAATTAATTGAATTAGTACCTACTTTATAGAGAAATGCCATTGTAGCTTTCACTTTCAATCAAATAATTTTTTTTAATTAATAAAAATTACAGTAGTCGAAAGACACACATATGAGATGAGAGTGTGAATGGGCAATTTGTTTGGCTGGGTTGTTGCAATAAATGTATCTAAATATTTGTAATTTGTAATAATTAGCTAATTATCTAATTAATTAAGTTAGTGTAAAGATTCTAGATATGTAAGTAGTTGAAAGATTGTTTGATTAATAGAGTCAATTAATTAATTTGGGGCAAAACTGAACATGTAATCAGTAATTCTACAAGAGTGTGTGTTAATTGTAATTAATTATGCAAAAATTATTGATTAGTGTGTAAAAAAAAATTATGTTAATGAATATTATAAATGATTTGAGGCATCAAAATTTGAAAAATCTTGGCTATAGTAGGTCAAATTGACTGTTTTTTAGGTCAGATTATGTGTATACAAAAAGAATTTAAGAATGAGATTTAACAAGTGCTAATTGTACTACAAGGATAATTTTAAAATAATTAAGGTTTGAGTTTTAATCAATTAAATTTTAAGAAAGTGCCATCAAATTTTACTACAAATTCTTCTAGAATTTCTAATGCCTAAAAAAGCTTTATTTAAAATCTAAAAGATTGACTTTAATTTTAAGTACCTAGTAATTATATTTAAAAAGATTATTTTTTGTCAAAATTCTAATTATTTTTAACCTTACCTTCTTACAATTAGTTCTCTTATAAAATTTTAGATATATTTTTCCTATTCGATGTGCCTATACTAAAGTATCTGTAGTTATAAAATAGAGATTTTTATATATTTTGTGTGTTATTTTAGTTTACTTTTTGAGGGTGTTTTAAGCTAATTCTTAAGTTTTTAATTTAATTTGTATATATTTTTAATATTAGTTTTAATTATTATTGTAAAACTAGTACCGAATATCTATTAAATTTATTTTTACTTTTTTTTGTAGAGGAGAAATAAACGTAAAATATTTATTCGGGAAGAATGCGTTGAAGCCAATCATAAGCTAAGGATGAATGATTGAAAAATCATTCTTGACCTGGCACTTGTTTAAAATAGATTTAATTGTAAAATTCAAATAGCTTTAAGTAATATTATACTTGTAGTAAATGTTAGCATTATTTAAGTAGATAAATAACATAAAAATATTATTCATGCTTTCGATTTTAACTAACATTGTAAACTAGGTAGGCAGTATATTTGTATCCCTTTGACTTTGAATGGAAAAAGAAAATTATATTGTAAAATAATTATAATGTTAAGTATCTTATTAAGAAATTTTAATGAAAATTGTCCATAAATAAATATATTGCGTTGAATAATAAAGTATGGAATTATAAAAAAAATTGAATTTATTTTTGCTTTGGTGCTTAATAACATTTAAAATAAATCCTTAAGTAGTAAATAGTAAATATGAAAAAATATTATCGTTCTAAATATATTCGCATTTAGATAGTAAATAGTATTACTTAAGATTAAAGTTAGTTTTATTGGATTTAGCGAAAACGAAAAAACTAAAAAAGTTAACGAAAATTATTTACAAAAATTGATTCGATTTAAGATCTATTTTTAAAACAAAAAATTTAGATACGTAATGCCAGAGAACAGGACAGATTGGGGATATCAAATAATTATCGTAATCGTTAGTATCAGTAGTAGTAGTAATTCTATCATACATACAAGTTTCTATACACTAGTTTGTCTGTAATTTTTGGTATCCATAAGCTTCTTTCCGCACATCGAACAAATTCCTTTAGAAAATGCACATCCTTGGCAATAATATGATCCAGCTGCAATGAATTAAAAGAAATATTTAGTTTTTGATTGAAATTACTTTTTTTTAAATAAAAGAGTTTAGAATTGAATGCATTTCATGAAAATTATTTTATCTTCAAAACTTTTAAGAGTGTAAACAGCCATAATTTTAATATAATCATTAACAAAATAGTTTAATTTAATAATTAATTAAAAATATGTTTAAAGAACTTGCCTTGATGTACTTTTTGCTTACATATCCTACATTTTTCTAATTTGGTATCATATGGATTGAATCGTCCACCTTTTTTAGATGCTAGCAGTTTATTTTCACCAACCTGAATAAAAAAAATCAGAATTAGGTAATGGAATTTTTGTCTTATGATTAGTTCTAGTCAATATTATGTATGTTTCGTTAACTTTAAGTTTTAAGTAAACTAATTCTAAAAAAATAAGGGGAAAGGTCTAGTTCTTTTAAAATTTTGACTAATCATATATCCTCAATCTGAACAACAAAATTTATCTTAATTTACTTTTCGTCCACCACCTTCCCCGCCTGTTGTATTCCTTGCACCAGCTTTCCTGAAAAATAAACATAAATAATCAAAATTAAAACACTCGCAATCTCGGGAAAAGCTAAAAAGTTTATGTAGTTAGGTAGTAAAAACTTATAACATCATGAAAATTATTTTATCTTCAAAACCATTTAAGAGTGTAAACAGCCATAATTTTAATATAATCATTTGTAAATTGTACAGTTAATTATCGTTTAAAATATAATATCGTAGAAACTTACCAAGGATCAGGGGTTATAAGTTTTCCTAATTTTGACTGGCATTTATCGCAAACCATTTTAATTCAAAGGACTAAGGACCAAGACCTGCAAAATAAAATAGGAATTAATTAGGTATATACCTACTTTTAAACTTTACCACTAAACATTATAAAGTTTAAAGTTGTAAAGATAAAGATGTAATAAAACTTAACCCGTGAAGTGAAATAGAGTACCCTACCTAATCTATTGATTTAATTCAGCTGTGAAATACTTGATATTGTCATTGACCTTATATTTTACCAAGTAATAAATTCATAATTGCTACAACTTGATTTTTCAAAGCTGAATTAAATGAGATTGAAATGAGAATAAAATTTAAAGACATAATTTTAAGGTTTAATTTAACTTTTAAGAAAATGCTGTTAAAACTTACTTACCTTTTTTGTTCCAATTATGACCCTTAGAAATTGAGTATTTGGACTGACGACCTCAAGCCGCTTATTAAAGAGAACATGAACATGAAACTACTTTAATTTTAATTGTTGATTTAGTTAACTAATTTATTTTTATTACTTTTTTTACTCAACTCAACTCAACTTATTCTTATTGGCTTGGCTTGCCTTGCAATTGCTAGCGTTTGGTTTTTGGTTCTTGCTTGCTGTGCTGTGCATTTTCGAATAGCTCCGGTTGACTACATATTGCCCTTACTATAAAAATTATAAGTGTGCTTTTTTGGCCGGTCAATTTTTGTCATTATTTTAATTTTTAATTTGTAATTCTAATTCTAATTGTAATTAAAGTAAAGTCAATTAAGTTGGACACCAAAATGGCCCTCAATTTAACGATGAAAGTACACCCGACTGTTCTATTTCAGATTGTTAATTCGTATGAACGGAGGAGTTTTGACAGAACATCAGTTTTGGGCACACTTTTAGGTAAGAGTAAAAAGTCATTATTAGGTTAGGTATTTAAGATATTTATGGTTGTATTTAGCTCCGAAAAGCAAGATTTTGACCTTAAGTTTGCCTGTAAATACATTTAAGTGTAAGCTAGAGGTTTGAGTTTTGAATTAAGATCAAGATCATTGCAATTAGAATTAAGCTTAGGGTAGTAAAATATAAGATAAATCTAATCTAATAAATTGTAAATTTTATTTTGTAGGAACCATCGATAAGAATTCGATTGAAGTGACAAATTGCTTTTTGGTTCCCCACAGTATTAGTGATGTTGATGGGACAGTAAGTACTGTCTTCATGTCCATTTTTTGATTTTGATGCTGCAAATCAAACCTATATTTTTTAAAATTCATTTTATTACTTACACTATGGTCTTTTTCTTTTAATTTAGGTGTCAATTGAAATGCACTTGGCTGACATGATGTACAAACTTGTAAGTATATTAAGTTATATTTTGGTATTTTAAAAGTTTTAATAATTAATTTGATTTTTAGAACAAGCAAGTACATCCTGTTGAAGTTATTGTTGGATGGTGGACAACAGGGTATGAAGTGACAAGTATAGCTGTACCTATAAACGAATATTATGCTCGACAATGTCCAAATCCAGTTCATTTGCTTGTTGATACGACACTTCGTAACGGGAGAATGAGTATTAAAGGATATGTACAGTAAGTTTATAGAAAAATTCTACTTCTTTATATAAAATTATCGATGCACCATAACACATAAAATTAACTTTATTATTATTTTATGATTTTTTAGAGTTGATATTGGTATTCCTGATGGATCACAAGGAGCAATGTTTAACCCAATTCCAGTGGAGATAATTCAATATGCACCCGAAGCTGTGGCTTTACAAGTTTTACAAAAAACAAGAATCGGAAAAGTTGAGCCATTAACTGAATTAAATCAGATGGCATCAAAAACTGAAGAATTGGAAAATAAATTAAACACGGTCCTTGCTTACGTTGAAAATGTTATTAATGAAAAAATCCCTGCTGATAATACAATTGGAAGAAATCTATTGAAATTAGTTCAATGTGTACCCAAAATGTCCACTGATGATTTAGATTCTATGATGAATTCAAACATCAAAGATCTGCTTATGTCAATGTATCTGGCGCAACTTACCCGAGTCCAAGCACAACTCAACGAAAAGTTACTAATGACACAAACAACCCAAAATATGTAAAAAATTTAAGTTGCTACTACATTTCTTTTATATTTTTTGCCTTTGAACTTTAGAGATATTTATGTAATTTGTATTTAGCTTAAATTGGGTTGTTTTAATTGTATACTTTAGATTTTCTATATAATATTGTTTACCTTCACTATAATCAAAAAAATTTAATTTCACCGTTTATTTAAGGTAAAATAAAAAGTAGGTATCCTTCTATACTACACACTACACTACAAATATTTGATAAAAATTTCTGACGAATTATTTGCAAAAAGAGTTTTTTCTTTCATCATTTATTTGTACATTAATACTGAATAAAAACCTCTAATTTTAAGTATAAAATTTAGTTAATTACAAACAAGGACTTATTAAATAGTAGACTTTAAAATGACATTTTATATACATAGTCCAAATTCTATAAATTATTAAATATTTATCAAAAACAAAAAGAGTATTTTAAAAAACTTAAAATATATATTGCTCAACAATCTATCATGATGTGTAGGTATAGAAGATAAATTAAATTACTTTTAGGGTTAAGTCGTTTAGGTAAACATTTTTGAGATACTTTTAGAAAATAGTAGATTGATAGTAATAGAAAAAGTTTAAATATAATTTTGATCACTGCTGGTGACTACCTGACCCAGTAGTTGGATTTGGATAAGCGAATCCAGACGAACTTGAACTGTGAGGTGTCGGTGTTGGTGTTTCTAACATTTCTTCTTCTCCTTGTACATCTGGAATAGTTGCCACCATGTCTTTCAAAAAATCAAATCTTTGTTCTTGCAATATACCCTGCTTTCTATGAAGTAAAAAAATGCAATTTAGAATAGAAAATTTTCCACAACATAAAACAAGATGCTTATGTGGTAAGGTAAGGTAATTGGAAATTAGAGTATTTTCTTACAGATGTGATGGAGTTAAGGTTTTAGCATTTCTACTGGATGTTACAACTTCAGCTTTCTTTAAAAGTGATTCAACAAACATTTCTAAGGCTCGACTAATTATTACAGGAACGGCTTGTGCTGGAAAATTAAAAAAAATTTAATTTAAAGAATTTCAGCTCAGCGATTGATGCTTATTATTATGTTATGAATGATTTATGAATGGAAGGGTAAGTGTAGGGTAGGATAGGATACTTACCAACTTTCCCAATTTCCTCATCGCTCTGCATGATCTTCTTTATTCTTGCCTAAAATAAAAATGGAATGCTAGTTAATTTAGTCAAAGTCAAAACAAATTTTAATTAAATTACTAATTACTAATCACAATACATAATAAACTTAAAATTAACATCTTCGTAAAAAATAAACCTTTTCAAAATAGGGTGAGATTTTTTATAACCGTAAAGAAAATTTTGACATCTGAGATAGCCAATCGACTCAGTTTTTTATGCTGGTTCCGAATCTGAAAAGATTTTGTTCGGCACTCAACCCGTTCCCGAGATAATTGAGGTCAAAGGTCAAATTCCGAAATCTTAAAAAATTCATATCTCAGCTTCTAGAAGAGATAGAGACTAATCTAAAACACCATTAGAAAGGTCTCAATGTCAACTATAAGCTAGCCTAGGTGACTGAAACTAAATGTCAAAGGTCAAAGGTCAAAGGTCAAATTTC
Source organism: Nanhermannia cf. coronata Gr-Ori-00579 (assembly GCA_034699045.1). NCBI lineage: Eukaryota > Metazoa > Arthropoda > Arachnida > Sarcoptiformes > Nanhermanniidae > Nanhermannia > Nanhermannia cf. coronata Gr-Ori-00579. The sequence continues at coordinate 1,589 of JAQIXA010000063.1, read as the reverse complement.
AAAATATTAAAAATTCAATATTTCTGGGTCTATACGAGCTAGATACTAATCTAAAACATAATTAGAAAGGTCTCAATGTCAACTACAAGATGGTTTAATTCATTGACCCTAAAGGTCAAAGGTCAAAAAAAATAATTTTGTCAATTTAAAATTTATTATACCTTTTTTAAATTAATTTTCAAGCATTCTTAAAAAAAGAACAAAGTAGATAAGTAGGTTTGTGGTACATAAATATTCTGCAGTATGAAAAAGTAAATAGGTAAGTAAATGTAAACATAGACATTTTTTAAGGTAATAAACCAAGTTTTGCCCTCAATTTTACATGAAATTAATTATAATAAGGTCAAAATTAGGTTTTTCAGAACCGAATTTTAGTAAATTTGTACTCTAGTTCTAGATAAATTTAATTTATAGGTTAGATTTATAGGTTTCGGTAAAAAAGGAAAAGAAATTAAGTTGGAAAATAAGAAAAAATGTTGGAAAAATTCTAATCTGTTGATGTAGTGTAGATTTTCTTGATTCCATTGATTAGGGCCATAAAGGTGTCTTCGTTCTTGTGCAGCCGGAACCAAAGGAATTCACAGAGGTGTTCCGCAAGTTGGTCCTTATGAACACCACCCCTGGTCAGACGTTTCTTAAGTGGCCGCCAGTTTGACTCGATCTTTTGAGTGTTGGCCCATGTGTCTGGATCGACGAAGTTGTAGGTATGATTCACTGTAAGGTGATGATATCCTTCATCGTCCAGACAATCATAGGCCTTCCAGCAGTCACTCATTATGGTCGTCCCAGGGGCAATGTGTTTCTTTATGAGCGCCAAAAGTGTTTCTTTATCTCTTCTGTTTTCAGGGCAGATCTCCAGCCTTAGCTCTCCCTCATCTCCAGTTTCAATAATTCCAAAAATCCAACTTCCTTCGATTACTCTATAAAAAAAATTTTTTTGAAATTTTTGAATTTTTTGAAATTTTTGAAATTTTTACAATTTTTTAATTTTTTGCAATTTTTTGAAATTTTTACAATTTTTGAAATTTTTGCAATTTTTTGAAATTTTTACAATTTTTGCAATTTTTTGAAATTTTTACAATTTTTGAAATTTTTGCAATTTTTTGAAATTTTTACAATTTTTGAAATTTTTGCAATTTTTTGAAATTTTTACAAGTTTTTAAAAAGATAACTTACCTGCCAACATTATATTTTCTTTTGCCAATTTTTGATTCGTCTATTTCGACAACCTTTCCTGGTCCTCCAATGCGTCCCCTTCCCTCGTAGTAAGTGTCAAGGTCTATCAACATGACCTCTCGTACAAATGACCACCAATCTGCCACCGTCTTGGTGGATGTAATAAGGTCATCAGACGAAGTTTCATGTATAATATTCGCTTGTGAATATTTTCTTGACATGCAGTATGTAAGGAGTAGTATTTTATTAATTGGCATTTTTGAACCCTCAAACCACGATCCTTGAAATAAATCTTTAAAATTTAAAAAAAATAGAATTAAAATGGTGACTTTTAGGTCAAAATGTAAGAAAATCCCGGCGCGAAGCGCCGGGCTCGGGTCATGAATTACCTTTTAATTGTATAAGCATTAAAA